>JAAOWG010000631.1:0-13795 GCA_036491945.1 Paranurophorus simplex
GTCTCATCAGGATGACTGTACCCAATGTTTTTGTTACAATGGCGTGATTTCCTGTAAACCATTAAAATGTGACCTCCGAATGACCCCTTCCGGATGTCAACTTGCTTCAACCCCATCAAACTCCTGTTGTCCCATCTGCGTTGGTTAGAAAACTAAATTAATCATTACTTAATTGCTAATAATGCTGTCAACTGTCAGGATACCACCTCATGAATCTTTTATTCTCAGGATAAAATAGTTTAAAAGTAATTTACAATGATTCATAGCTTTAGGGTCAAACCAATTTTATTTGTTGTGTATCGTCAATCTTAATATACCATGATTGATTGGCTGCATAATTGAATCTAAAAAAATCTCTCTTGCCTAATTCTTTTGTATGTCATGTCACAATCGTGGTGAGATTGTGACTACTGGAAATTTTAAATTGGAAGCATATCCCACACCTCTATGATTTGTAACAATGCTTCTTTTTTTGTTGACTATACCAAAGTGAAAGTCACTGGTTGTTGGGATTTTTTCCTTGGGGTTGTAAATCTTAAGAAAATGTCTTTCAAATCCAAAGGGATTGTGAATTCAGCGTCATAAATTTTAAATGTAACGACAAGTAGTACATAAGAGGTGGTACAGCAAGTAATAAAGGTACATATATAGTTATTACATGTTTGACATTTTTGTTTTTTGTTTGTTTGGATATTCAGGGTGCATGTCATCAACAGGGGGAGTGTACAACAATTCACAAAGTTGGGAAGAAGATCCTTGTACAACATGCATTTGCATTGAGGGACGCATTCAATGTCATTCTTCAATGTGTCATTCTAGCTGCTCCAATCCTATACATGTCCCAGGGGAATGTTGTCCTCGATGTGATCTCAATAGTGAGTGATTATTTGTATCATGCCCCTTTTAATTGCAATGAAACAATCGATTATTATTAAAAAAACTGGGCAATAAATATAAATATCTTCAGACGGAGGTGAAGCTGAGTCCTTATCGTCATGTCGATTTTTGGACTGCCACGCGAAGGATTGCCCAAATGGATTTCATCTTGATGAACAAGGATGTCCTACGTGTAAATGCATATCCCTCAGTTGCGTAAACATGGCAAATTGTGAAATTCATTGTCCTTTTGGATTTCAACAACAACAAGATGAAAGTCAATGCTCCATCTGTAAGTGTCGACCCGATCTCAACTCTGATTCAACCAAAGAAGAAAGTGAAAAGCCTATTATTGAGAGTGAGAATAATCTGTTGCATTCTACACCAAAAGAAAAGAAAAATTGCTATATATCCGATGGCACTTTTCGTCTCGAAAGCGAAGAATGGGCAGATCATTGTCGTCGATGTATGTGCAAAGAGGGTCAGGAAATGTGTACATTAATCACTTGCCATCCTCCAAATTGTGAGCATCCCATATTTCATTCGGGAGATTGTTGTCCAAGATGCCATGATTCAGGTTTGTGTTCAAAATTAAAAAATGTTTTGTACCCACAACTAGTAAATATTTCTCAATTTATTACTTTACTTTAACAATTGATTTTCCAATAAATATATGAGGAATTTAATATTTTCGCCAATAAAGTAAATTTTTATGATGTTCCAAAGAAGAAGTGGGCCACGTCAATTACTCCATATCGGTTTGCCAATCCTCGGACGGTACAGAAAGATTAGAAGGAGAGACGTGGGGATTGGGACCGTGCTTGAAATGCACTTGTCACTCAGGTCAAGTATTATGTTCAGCCCCCAAATGTCCACCAATACCTTGTACACAGCCTGAACTTTCTACTCAAAGCTGTTGTCCCACTTGTTCTTTAAATGAAGAGGAAAATTCCGTCACGACCAAGGCCAACTTGAGTTGTCTCTCAAATGATTTGGAGAAACGGTATAATCACAGAGAAACTTGGAAGGTATGCATTCCCATGTGGATTGATCAAATTTTTCAATTCAAGCCTTCAATCAAATGTTCATTTACTTTTATTTATTATTAGGTTGGTGCTTGTCAAAGTTGTGTTTGCGAAAATGGAAGAATAAAATGCTTCTCTATGGGGAAATGTCCCAGGGTCCAGTGTAAAAGGCCGGTCCTTGTAAAGAATCAATGTTGTCCTATTTGTCTTGGTCAGTAATCCTTATTTTATCTCATCCTTTCAAACATTCATACTTTCTTTTCCTATTTTTTTTACTCTGTGACTCTTTATTATGATACTCTTTCAAGTTATGTATGTAACTTTCATATTTTCTCCTCACATGTAGAGCTTTCGTTTTTTTTTATGAATTTTTTATTAAAAAGTTTATTTCGCTCGCCTGAATTTAAGTTTCAAAACAAGGTGAAGAATTTAGAATTTCAAACGGAGAAAGTGAAAATCTCACAAAATACAGATATGTATGGTTTGGTTGGACGTTGTTCTGATTTATTTTGCATCCTTGCCACACGGCGGATTTCCATGTTGTGTGAGAATGATAAGACGACTGGAAACCAGATATGTATTTTCTACTGAAGTTTTATCATTTTTGGTTCCAAAATTTGATCCCTCCTCATCCCCAGCAAATATGTATGTAAGAGGAAGTTGGATTCATCACATTTTGTAAATATTTTACATTAGAAAAGCAGACTCAAGGGCGTCAAGGGGTGGCCAAGACTTGGAGAAATAATTTATCTAAATACATAAGTCTAACAGACAATTGCTGAGTTTTCTTTGTTTTTTTGTATAAAGCTTGTCATTCATTCTGTTCTCACAAAAGTCAAGGGAGGTTAGGCCATGGGTCTTTTGTTTTGACATTTGAATCAAATATGCTTTATACATATTATTCACCCTCAGCTTTTTACTGTATCGTAGAATGAAAAAGTGGATCTGACAATTTTTCTCAGAGTTTTCCATATAAATTATTCTTTCTCCCGGAAATCTAAAAGAAATATCGGTCTAGATGACATTTCCTGTGAGCGTATCATTTCTTTCTTGATTTCCCCTTTAAATGTAC
Organism: Paranurophorus simplex; assembly: GCA_036491945.1. Lineage (NCBI taxonomy): Eukaryota > Metazoa > Arthropoda > Collembola > Entomobryomorpha > Isotomidae > Paranurophorus > Paranurophorus simplex. The sequence goes on from JAAOWG010000631.1 coordinate 2,974, forward strand.
GATATCCCGGATCATTTGCGAGTTTACTATTCCGGTTTTTGACATGTCATCCGACAGAACTTTCATCTTGTTTCAACCTTATTTATGCAGAATAGGAATTGGATACGCTTCGAATTTCACAGAGAAACTTTGGTTTAAATGTGCTACTGTGCTGTATGTGAGTAGGGCAGCTAGGGGCATCATTAAGTGCTCACCCAAAGAAGCTCATGCAGTCATCAAAAGCTCATTATGGTTAAAATTTGAAGATTTTATGGCATTCTTCTCAACCTTTTGCCTTTGAGTGTTGTAAATCAAAATTTCAAAATTGGCCGTAACTTATTATTTTCAAAAATATCAACTTTTCAAATGTGTATCATTACCTAAACTCATTTAATTTAATGTAAAGAGATTGATTTGCTTTAATACTTCTCAATTTCACATGTACATATATTGAAAAAAATGATCAAAGTTCGCATTATTATTGGTGAATTGACATTTTCTTGCAACTTTGAAGTAGATCAAGGAGTTCTAAAAATTTCTGCTCTTTTGCCTTTCTTTTTAACCTTCACTGTTTTACCCTTTTCTCCATTTAAATATGACACTTTTTGTTTTTTTTTTGTTCCGTGGTTTGTATGTGTCCTGGAGTTGGACATGGTAAAGTGGATGACGTTTGATTTTATTTATTCATTGGTCAAGGAATATTACTATATGTACATATGTATGTAAATTTTATGTAATTTTCAGATCACGACAGAGGTTTTAGTTTTACTTCCCCTGCTGGAGAAGAAATCAAAGCAAGAGTAATTCCAGAATCTCCAGTTACATCAAGTAGAGGGCTTGAGCCTTATTGTGCCATTTTTATTGGATTACTACTAGGTCTTAGCCTAGTCGTTGGGGTTATGGTTCTTCGTCATTGTTTGTGTCGAGGAACTTGTACATCCAACAGACTCATCAAACTTAAAAAGGTACCACCGTCGTTTCATTCTTCCAATTCTTCTCAGGACACACCACCAGTGACTCCAGACTGCTGTTACAAGTATAACACATCCTGTGCCCAATTGTCAGAACAGAAACCTTTATTCACTTGTTCCTCAAGTGGGGTGGGAAACAACAGTGATAAAGTCTGATTCTGTAATTGTTAAATAACTAAGACAAAAAATAAGATCTTTCATGATCATTTACGTTTTATCAAAACATGTACCTCGATCTTACTTTTAGCTGACGCACACACTAAAAGCAATGCTTTCTTCCCTTATCTCTCTTCCCCTTGGAAAGTCATATCCAACACTGCAGCATTTTATATAATTAAACTCGCATTTAGTTGAAAAATAATATTTTATATCTGCTAAATGTAAAATAATTAGGTTAAAATGTTCAAATGTTATTAAGAATAATGGAATCCATAAATTCAGTAGCTGCAATTAAAATTAAATTCGGTTTCTTAGGCTCATCTGAAATCATTCAATTTTTTAATCAGTGGGTCGTATAATTCAATTCGTAAAGTAGAATGTTTAGTTGAGATATTTACAGATATGTACTAAATTTTACAATGACGAAATGAATCTTGAGTTGAGAAGGTGCTTCTTAAGATAAATTAAATTTTATATTATACTGCAATAAAAATTAATTGTAATTATGCACTTAGGTTTATTGTTTAAGTTTAATTACATATGAAGAAAATTTTACTTGCAGATAATTATTCTAGACAATTAAAGATTGAAACCTACCTATACTCCCCTCGTGATATATACTTTCAATTAAAAAAGTTCAACGTCTTATTTTTCTTGAAATTAGTTACATGAATTGTATAGACTTTTTAAGTAGCTTCAGCACAATTATATTAAACAGAATATTGGGAATACTGTTATTGTGTATATAATGTAGATTTTATTCAACACTTTGTAGTTATTGAAATATTAGTGAGCATTACGATCTCAAATTCGTCGAAATAATTACTTTCACGCACTCCTTTGGTGTATGACACTAATATTTGTACAAAAGAATGAATATTCTTGACGTATCATGCACGAGTATCTATGTATGTATGCATATGTATGTAATTGTATTGTATTATCTACCTCCTATCGCTACATAATAAATAATTTACGAAAATGTTATCCACCAAAAAGAAAACAACTACTTTCCGTTTAATGCATTTGAATTCTTTAGAAATCTTTAATCTTTATACTTCAATGTGATTATTCTTTGTTACTTTATTTGAAGCGGTGGTATTATCTAATATACCCAATCTTCTCAGTAATGCAGCATTTTGCTCTTGAATCTCTTTATACTTTTTAAAGTCCCATTTCTTTTCCCTTGACAGATAACCTCTACAGTGAGCTTGAATCTAAAGAAATCAAATAATGCTCTCATTAAAGAGATTTCATGCAGGTTTATGTAAATACATATACTTTGGTTGCTGCCTCGTTATGCAAATATTCCAAACGTTGTTTCTCCTGTTCCTATCGAATAAAAATTAAGGATCAAAATGTAAGAATGCGAAAAAAAGTAAGAATCGACATTCACTCGGAAATGAGTTCATACCTTCAGCATTCTGCTAACCTTTCTTCTTGCCATGAATCCTCGAATCCCGGCCTAATTGTTAAAATACATATGAATGCATGTAAATTACATCTTGTGTCAACTCGTTAAGAAGGAGATTGAAAGTTTTAATTCGACCTGTATTTTTACAGCAGATTCGTTGATGATTCGAGTTTTATATCGTATAATATAGCCTCGCCAAGCACTTTGGATCCTTTTAGCAGCCTTATAATAGATTTCTTTAATAATTTCTTCAGCCCTATATTATGCAAGAAATAAGAAAAAAGATTGTTATTGTTTTAAATTGAGAAATGTACTTTAAATGAAGGTAATTCTGGAAATTATGTTCATTCGTATCTACAGGTTGCAAACCGTCATTGTCTGTTTCTGTCAGTTGTTCCTCAAATGTCGTCTCCGTTTCTTCTTCCGCAGTTTTCACTATACGGACATTCTCCAGAAACTTTGATTTTTTCTTACGTTGCCCAGTTTTTCCTTGTGAAGAAACGGAAGATGTTTGACTTTTCTCTTTTTTGACCATTTTGACTTGATAAATGACCCGAAGGAGTCAACAAGTAATTTCAAAAAAACAGAGGTGCAACAACAACTCTTTCCAAGAACATTGAGTTGCTTCAAAATAATATACATTCGAGATTATTGTATGTAGATTAAATTATTTAGTCTTAGCAACAATGTAAGGATCGTTTATTCTATTTTCTACAATAATAAAGTTGACAAGAAAAACAGTTTTAGGTATAATAGTGCAGTCAACCACAAACATTATAAAAACCGTGCATATGAATATTTAGAAAACATATAATGGTCTATTTGACTAGAAACAAAAATTCGTGTATCCTTTGAGAATTAAATCTAAACATGCCTAATTAATAATGCTGTTTAAAATTCTACGGAATGAGTTTAATTTGCTTAAATTACATGAGACTTCTGTTAGCAGATCCACAATTTTGATCCGCTGACCGACTTTTTAAAGCCGTCACTTCGTTTTGAAGACTTTGGTTTTCTCTTAGTAATCCACTTTGTTTTGTGAGGAGTTGGAAAATCTAGAAACAAAAAAGAATTAAATTAAGAATATTTCATTTGAGGGGATTTTTTTTCATGCAGGCTTCTTCTACTTTTTAACTATCACGTTAAACATCCAATAGGAATAGGCAATCATGCAAACTGAGAACGGGCTGCAGAGTTTCACACCTTTCAATTATTAATTCAATCCGGTGAGCCCACTCTTGTAATTTGTTGTTCGTCTCTAGAACATTCGTCTTCCAAACTTCATGACTTTTTTTAATACCATTTTGTCTTCCCTCTGTATTTTTTTTGTCATCTGTGACATTTTCTTTTTCGTTGTCATTCTTTTCTTCCATCATATTGGTATCTTCAGCGTATGCATCCAAGTTGTCCTTTTCTTTTTCACTGTCAGCTTTTTCCTCAAGCTCGGATTCGGACTGATACTTAGTCATTTCAATATCGATGTCAATAGACGTATGGTTAATCCATTCAGACATTTCTTCTAATAACAATGAAAGTTCTTCAACTGCGGCAGTTTGATTTTCAGATGCTTCTAAAACTTGCCCCTCATCATCTACCTCAATATTCTTTTTAGTTGAAGGAAGATTTGATTGCATAGTACTGAAACAACTCTGCAGCCCGTCCATGAGGTCTAACCTAAAATAAAACAATATATTACAGCCAAAAATTGTACCCGAGCTGAACGGTTTTTGTCATCATCTTCAAGTTTTTGCATACGAGAGGTCATTTGTTCGTGGCTACTAGAATAAAATTTCACTCGTTGTTCCAGTTCCACGCACTTTTCTTTAGCAACTTTACCCACTTGTGCATATTTATCTTTGTCAGCTTCAAGAATCGCTCGTTCTTTTCTGATTAAGGTATTTCAGATATTAAATTAATAAAACAACATAAGTAATAAAAATAAACATGGTCTAGTACAAAAAATTCCAAAATTGCTTTAATATTAACTTGACCTTATTTACTTACTTGTATTGCTTGGTTGTTTCATCCAACTTATCGGTTAACGTTTTACATTCTCCTCGAAGCTTATCTAATAACCCGTTTTGCTGTTGGATAAGATTCTCTAGATCCTCCATATCCGTATCTAAGAACCAATTTAAAGCATGTTATGTTGCTCTAATCACATTCGAAATCGATGCCAATCTTACTGTGCTTTTCTTCCATTTTTTGTATAATTGTAACAACATCAGCGTCGGCTAATTCCGGGTTTTCTACAATGTGATTTTCTAATCTAATTTTTGCAAGTGAGTTTTCTCGTTGTAAGAGTGATATTGTATCATTCAACTTTGCAATTACTTCTTGGCCCTTGACCAATTCCACGTCTGATTGATCGAGACGTTTTCTTAAACCATTGATTTCCGCCTTTTCATTAAAGTTTCTACGCATTAAAGCATTTCTGGTTTAAAGAAAATATCAAACCTGTAGACGTGCAGCATCATGCTTTGCATCTCTTTCCGCTTTCTCTGCATTAAGCCGACCATTAATTAGTTCTTGTTCTATGGTACTTTTATGTGCTAAAACATTCGATAATTCAGTTTGCATGTGTCCTGAAAGCAAAACGCTGAAAAGAAATTCTTCCAAACGACAATCTTTGCTCTTGCTCACCTATCTTTATTTGCATTTCTTGTCGAATATCATCAATTGTTAAGGTTTTTTGTTGTAATTCTCTTCGTAAATCAGATTCCAACCGTTTGTGACGTTCCAAGTCTAATCTTGTTTTAGTGAGGGTGTCGAGTTCAAGATTCATTTCGTTATTTAGTTGCTCGAGTTCTTGTTTGTATTTTTTCTCTACTTGTTGTTTTTCTTCATGTAATCTTCGAGAATGATCTTGAATCATGTCTCGAATCCTTTGTTGATGTCTGTCCAACTCTTCTTTTAAACGTCTAGACTCCATATCGCTCTACAAGAGCATATTTTAATTGAAAATAAATAAATACGGTTATTACAAACAAAATACCTGAGTCTTTTCCATTTGCATTTGTTCGACAATTTCCAAACTATTTTTAACTTTTTTTGCAGCATCTGATTCTCTATCGCGTAACTCATTCACCATATGTTTCATTTTTTGCATTGTATCAAGTAGATCAGATTTTTCCCGTGCAAGAGTGTCGATTTCAGTTCGATGAAGATCACAATTAGCATACATATTACTGCTTAAGCCACAATATGATGATGCTTCAGGTGCTGCATGGCCTACTCCCCCAGTTCCAGCAATATTCCCTTTCCGCATTTCCAAAATCTCTTCCTGCGCCAACCTTAAGCTCCTTCTTGCTTGGCTAAGCTGTGCTTCTAATTCTGCAATTTTAGACTCCCAAATTACATTGCTATTATTTCCAAGCTTTCCAGGTGTCTTTGTCTGCAAGACAATCTATGAGTGTACTCATAAATATTAAAGTACCACCTTAGGTCCATCTCCTCCAGGCGTCGAAGGTCTGTAGTCATCTGTTTTTTCATTTAAATGTTTAATCATATTGGACAACAAATCCGTTTTTTGTTTTTGGTGCAATTCCTCATTTTCGGCAATAACATCCTTAACTTTATCCAAAACGGTTGAAAGCTCATCTCTACTATATTTTGTCTCTTTCTCTAATTGTGCAATATATTCTGACTGTTTTTCAATAAATCCAAATAAATCCTCCTCCCTCTGTAAATTGTGCTGAGGATCAGTTGAAGACATTGCATATGGATAAGGTAGTGGTCTATTGGGTAAAGGATTCAATATCCCAACTTGATTATTCAAAGTCTGATTACTAGCATTTGAATCTTTATAAATAGATTTCAATCCCGCTGCAATCTTTCCGTCCTTTTTCTCTGGAGAATAAAATCTCTGGGATTCCTGAAAATAAAAATAAATGTACGTACAATCCCCAACTCCCTTTTCTTTACATTTTGAACATCAATCGTTTTATTTGTAGGCCTTGGACTTAGGATTGCCCTTAATCTTCCCACAGCCTCTCTATAAGCCACATCCGTATGATCTTGTGTTATTTTCTTTTTCCAATCCATATTTAAGTCTTTAGAGGGTGATGTCTTTCCGGATGAAAAGGACACAGACTTTCTACAAATCCAATATTTTTAAAATTTCGCCAAAGCTCTTTACACTATTCCACTTCAAATCAACTACAAAAACATTAATCTTTTACAAATCCTTCAATTCAATCATTATTTTTGCTTGTTGTGACAGATTTGAAATTTTGATTGGCGCCATATACTTTGGGGTGGAGTGATCCAAAAACCTCCCTTTCATTTTTAAGTTAATTTACTTAATTACACGAGTTTTGTGAAAGTGTGGATTGTTTTAATTTATTTGTTCTAACATATTTAATCAAGAAACTGGAGACAAGATAGAGCTTTTTAGAATTATTCATGTACAATGTGATTTAATGTACGATTGAAGACGTGGAATCTCAAAACTTGTAATTTTTGAAGACGTACATAATAGGTGAGTTTTGTTTTCATATGAGAAACTATTCAAACTATAGCATGGTAGTAGGGTGGTGCTACCTTAAGGGGGTTGTTGGTTTAAATCCTAATTTTCTTCCAAGATTTAGTAGTCCTGGATTTGCAGGAGATTCTGTATAAGCAGATTTCTTAAACGGAAATCTAAAACGAGATGGTTTAGGAGGCGGAGGGGGAGGAGGAACAGAGGGGGTGGAATAAATAGATTTAAGTGAACCTTGAGACTTCATTGCAAAAAGGCAGGAGGAGGGAAAGAACGTAGAAAGACTGGGGGACAGTTGTATTTATAAGTTTTTGGAAGCTTCTATCTTATTAGCAGTGATTTGTTGATTTCTAAGATAAAGGAAATTATTGTAGCTAATGCACATAAAAATCATGACATCCATTCTCCATAGCGTGAGAAAGCCAATCAAATCCACGGTTGGAAAAGACAAAATAATTTACAATAGCACACTCTGTACCAGACAGGGACTGGACGATGGACTATGATAAGACGATTTTATGACAGGAGTTGTCTTGCGGTGAATTAAAGACAATTTACATTTCATGGGATGAGACTTTGTCACGTTATCTTTTGGCAATTATGCAGTAGAGACTGCAGCATTTGTATGTGGAAATTCTTAATGAATAACTGATATTAATTATTAGATTATTATGCATACATAGTTTAAAATTCTGCTATTTTACAGAATATGCAATGAAGAGATGACGCAAAATGATGCTGGTTCACTTCAACACTTACATATCCAACTATGAAGAGTGTTAGAAGAGGTCAAGGTGAAGGATCCAAAATTGGTCATGAAAGAAGAGAATGGCTCCTTGTACAAAGAACTGGAACTTTAGCCTTCAAGCTTAATCCTCATGTAATCATAATCATTGGTAGTGAGCTATGTGATATAAATATACAGGTAGGAATTATGTATTTTATATGTAGCTACAGATAAAGAGGTAAATTGATACTCACAAGTTACAAGAGTTTTATGACTAACTACATACATACATACATAATATGAAAGATCCAAGGTCGTATTTGTTGCAAAAATTATATGTTCTATAAAATTGATTTAGTTTGATTCCCTGTTCAACGAAACAAAGGATGATTATCACCTAAATTAGCGAGGTGTGTAAAATATTCATGACAATATGCTATTGTTGTTTTCTTTCCTCTAATGCCTTTTTTGGAAGTTGGTATTCATGTTCCTGAATTTCACATGCTGTACTTTTTTGCAATTCACCAATTTTTTGTCAGTTAATTGCAAAAAATTCCCTAATTACCCAAATCTTGTATGTAGCTATTTCAAACTTTCCATTCTTATTTTGAGCATGACGTGTGATGTGAGTCTAAAATTAATGAGACGCCAGGGTGTGTAACATTCCTTTCAACTTGTTCATTTATATTTTTTTTTCATTTTGAGCAGTTTTCAACCAGACTTATGCAACTCGGGCTTATGACAAAAACAAGGAATGTACATGTAAACTTTCGATAAAGTATTTTTTTGTTCAAGTGTTTGACTTTGCAATGCTTTAATTAATGCGGATTTGTGGATGTTAGTCTTACTGATTATTTAACATAAGTGACATTTGATCCTATTATGCAAAGCTAATTAATTTCATGCATTCAGTTTTATCATCTCATGTTCGAAACTACTGAACCATTTTTCAAATTCGCAACCCAAGTGTTATTGCCAAAATAAACCACAGCAGCATTTCATCTTTATAGTTCAATGCAAAAACATTCAAAAGAATGGCCGTCAAAAAACCCCTACAACATTAGCCAAAAATGTTTGTAACCACACACTGCGATGCCCCGTATTTAGTAGGACGTGGTGATGTGATGGAACAAAAATTAGAAGTGATGAATATTATTACTGCATTGTTTTGACAAAATTAATGTTTTCATTTTATACTTTAATGCCACTTTGAAGCTTATATTATTCAAAAAATTGAAGATAAGGAGAGATTAAACCACACAAATAATGAAATAATATCTATTTAGTCGTTGTAAATATATTTCGCCTTTTCCCTTTCCTTCAGTCTTATCTGTAAGATCACTGAAAACAGTTCTATGACTGATTGATTGATCAATATTTATTTGTTGATTTCTTTACATTTTGATTACTAATTTTCTTTGTACTGACAGGTATGAGTGAGGTGAAGCAAGATGTGTGGGATTATTTTGAAGGTAGAACCTTGTTTGCTATCTCATTTATTTTATTTTGTTGACCATTATGTCTTAGGGTATCCAGTACCAAGAGTTTTAGTCTTGTTTAGTGCTTCGAGAAATATTCCATTTCTCAATAAACTCAAGTTGCTGTATCATTTAAGTATCTAGCACAGCGTGATTGAAATCACCAAATCACAACGAAAACTTGGTGGGTTGCAAAGTGTAACCAAGTGTGAACATTGGAATACAATAAAATAAAACAGTTGGCGAAACTTTAAAGAGCTTCTCATTCAAAATGTTGTAAGAAAAAGTCAAAGTGAAATAGGGGAATGTTACTAATGACGAAGAATCTGTCCGAATTTAAGTTTACGTTGACTTGGCTGAAATCCTGCTGTGTATCAATTATGTCCTTCTTAAAGTACTTATAGAGTTTAATCTCCATCTCACTGATTGTTCTTGAGAAAACACAACATACGTTACGAAAGATTCTTAAATACCATGGCTGTGTGAATGTAAATGTGGTGTTAGAACTTGATATCTTTAGAATCGTAAAACATAATTACCAGCCCATCAAACCATCAACTTGGTTTGACTACATAGCATCCGTTTAGCTGCAAACATCACATTTTTTCTTTGAAGAAATGTTGAGTTGTTGAGTGAATAGATTCCTGAATGCAATTTGGTTCCAAATTTGAGCAAGGGGAGCAAGAAACATCCATAAGTTCAATAATTTCTTTTAATCACTTGAAACATTTTGAGGCTTAAAATGGTTCGAACTCGAAGTTTTGGAGGTACAGGGGAGGATGTTGATTGGGCAAAATTTCTTTATGATGATGTGGGAGAGTTAGTTACAGAAGAAGTTGCTGTAATTCCAAAAAATATAGTTGCCGAGAGGAGAAAAAGACTTGAAAATCTTTTTAATGCAAAACAAAAACAAACTGTTGATTTAGAAGGGTGTGAGGATCCAATTTCAGAAGCTTGTGTCAGTCATCAATTTATACAAGTTGTTATTTGTTGTTTATTTTACTCTTTATTTTTCAGTCACCAAGTGTAGAAAAGCGGCATGCCATTCTCTCCTTTAATGCACCTACCGATTCATTTTTTGTGAAAGATCTTAATTCATCGAACGGGGTAAGAAATCAATAATATATTTGCATATGTATATACGTCTCGGTTAGTAAATTTTTTTCCCATTTTATTTGTGATAAATCCTTCATTTTTTGAAAATACTTATGTTTGTTTACAAAGTCTAAACCCAATGCGTAAAGCATAAATTAAAGACATGGATTGACTATATAGATTTTACAGGGCCGTGCCAAGTTTACCACGACACAAATTTCTTTCAAATCATGTACATTCTCTGACTGATCTTAAATTAAATAAGTCCTTGACTTCGATCCAAAATGAATATGGGTTTTACGCAAAGTTTGTACTCGCAAGGTTATAACTTGATTTGCTTTTCTTTACTCGACTCTTAGTATTATTTCAATACCGGGTACTACACGGCTTGGTACATATCTGTGTACCCGGGTGTTTCTGTTTTCTGCATTCTGTCAGAAGATGAGTCGAGTGCCCTAAATCTTAGATTCAAATTGAACTGCCTAAGCACAAGTCTTCTAAATACTTGTAACGAGTGAT
>JAAOWG010000632.1:0-13786 GCA_036491945.1 Paranurophorus simplex
TAGTCTGGCTACAAAATGAGCATAAAATGATAACCCAGCAGTTACGCTGAGCTGAGATATCATAGACGGTACCCAACGGAAGAACAACCACGGATACTTTTGTCTACCCACTGTATCTGAACATGTCTTGTAAGCTTTCCCTAAGCGACCGGTTTCTTTTATAAAAATCAATGCATCTGTTCTGGTTTTGTAATTTGAAGAACTATTTTTATCAGAGGAAATCTGATGCATATAAAAAAAGTTTTAAAGCAACGTCATTCTTGGGTGTCTTGCTCTCATTCGGTTTCTTGCTGCCTTTAAAAAAGAAATGAAGCTTTGTGTACATTGCATCTGTCGGAGGAATGTTACATAGGGATTGAGAATAATGATGACAAGATTTCAAATTCCATTTAATTAATATGCCATTTAATTTGTATGCTTCACTAAAATTCCACCCAGCATCCCAATTCATCACCAACTTCCATGCCATTCACTCCAATTTCAAAGGAACAACATCCAACGTTGCACAAAAGGTCGCTAATTTAAATTACAATTATGTACGCTTGTGTTAATACAATTGCACTTGACAAGTTTGTGACTCAAAACTAGTTGAATACTTGTCTAATTAATGTGTGAAGACTTCAAGGTAAAAAAGATCTTGAAAATTTAGAAAAGTATGACGCAAGCATGTTGCGAGTGTACAATATCCTCTAAGGACAAGATTAACTATCAACGAGAGAAACCATGTTGACAGACTGTTAAAGCTAATTTTAGAAAATATATGAGTATCACATTGATGTATAGGGATTGCTACTCTCTATGGATTTACAAAAGGTCTGATCCCAGAGTAAAAGCAGGATTTAAGACTTTCTCCACAAAGTTAAAACGCAAAATCAGCCAACAGTTTTTTAAACACAGATTGACAACCTCATGCATAATGCTTTCATTGAGAAAATGTCTGGCAGCAATTCCACTTGTTCAAAGACTGTTAAAAAACTTTTAATTTTACGATCCGTGCTTGACGGGAGCAATTAAACTGTAAGGGCGAGGTAAAGAGAAAGAGAATGGACCAGAATATTTAAAAATGCTTCAAAGCTTGGAAGCTTTGTGTAATAAAATGTTTTGTACATAATTCGCCATTCTCTCCTTGGGAGCCTTCTTAAATCCATAAAACTTTTTAGCACTGCACTGGACAAAAATAGGATTTCTAACAGGGTAAGGAAATGTTGAGAATTTGCAATATTCTCAACATTGAATATATCCTTGAGGAAATTCTATTCTAGTTTCGCATGGGACTTACAATAGCCAAGATTATTTTCCTCATTCAGATTTTCATCCTTTTGAATCCTCTTTTCCCAGTCTAGACATAACTTTTACTCCCATATCCATAAACTTTAGTACATGTTGACATTTTTCAAGTTTTACTTGGACGTTGGATCCCTTATAAACGTATTGTACTTACTTTCCTACCTATTTATGCTATAAATAGGCCTACCAATAGCCATCATCAATTGTTGGCAAAAATCTGCCGGAGGCAGAATTCAATACAAGTTTAAAAAACGACCCATTGCCACACCCAGCTAACAGAAGGATGGACGTTTATTCAAAATAATTGCCAAAGCATCAACAGTTTCATCAAGTTAGGTTGCAACTTAAATTTCTTTTTATAGGAGAAGTTTTTTAGACTAGGGAGAAGGTGAAACGAATGAAATTTAGCTTTTCCAGTGTAAATAATACATTTTCCTCCCATGTGTATACCACACATTTTCTAAGAAATCAATTGCATGCACAAAAGATTTCAATGGTAAAGCAGATCAAAACGTAAATAGGGTTTTGATGCGCCTTTTGTCCGTTTCATGGATCATTGAAGGTTGTTTGAAGTGGTACATTTTAAGAATCCAAATGAGAAACGATGGATTTATTTACAACTCGAAACCTCTAACAAAAAGACTCGAGAAATGGCAAGGAATCTAATACTTTCTCCATTTCCAGGCCGAACATGTGTAAAAGTAATGAAACTCATTTATTAAGGAGCATGTGAATTGGATGAGCAGTCCTTGGTTTTGTATTCAAAAGAGAAAGACTTTGACAACTATTTTATTCTCGGATTTGGAGTAGATTGTTACAAATGGAAATGGAAAAGCTTCTTTAATGAATTTCCAATAATTATGAGAAAGTATACTAAGATTTTGTTATATCTAATATGATTTTCCATTGGATTTAAATCCCATGACCGTTTAAGAATAATTAATTACTTTAATGTAGGAAATGGTTTAAGATTGGGGTGGTTAGAACTTTTGCTACTTCCTTTACTTTGCTCTACTGAATGTCAGCAGCACGTCTACAAATGCTGACTATGATTGACTATTTTAGTTATTCTCAGTTTAGAATTAAAAAATATACACGTCTTAGTCATTACGTGGAACCTGCTACTTGTACATGCAGGCTATTAAATATTTCTAAAAATGAAGTTTGTTACTTTAATTGCAATTAGAGAATTGCACTCCATTGGTAGCACAATTTATTGTTATCACGAAAATAGTAAAAACTTCAATGCAACACAGCATGAAAGCCGAGATAGTGTGTACGAACCTGTATGCAATACAAGTTGTATGTGTCTCATTTTAGTATTATGAATCTCCTAGGGCAAGTTTGGAGTTGCTAGTACCACCTTTAATTTATTCTTGTTTAATTAAGAATTTCGATTATCCGATGTCTCAATCTTCTACTCCACTTATCACCACAAAATAGATCATTTGCTTTGTATTTGTATTCATCAGTAGAGAGCTCAAAGAATTCATACGAATTTACGAATCTGCATGAGAGACAAGAGACTCAAATTTCGTATAAGAGAAAGTCAACTATATCCTCATGCGGGCTTACTTAATATTAAACCGAACCAAGAAAAACATAGATATCCAGTAGGTTTCCTTGTTGTCCAACAAGGCCCTGTTTTCCATAAATCTCATCCATCCTGTTGGGTTTTGCAACAAAATCTCTCAGATTGGAAACCCCTTCGGTATCATGGTGTAGAAAATGAAGTAGACAAATAGTAAGTACAGCAATAATCTTTCTTGATTTTAACGAGAAACGAGATGGTTTTCAAAACCCCCTAATGTCACGTCGAGGCTTATATATTTTCACTAATTATGTTCCATAATCTCACTTAATTATGTTTTGTAAAGCCCTGAAAGTCACTTTATTCAGTTGTTTGTAGTTGTTACCAACTAAATTTAGAGGTAGTACAAGATCAAAGTCTTTTTAGAATTAAAAATAAAAATTAGATTTATTACTTAACAATATGTAAACTATGTATGAGACAATAAATAGATCCGACAAATTGGCAAATGATAGTTTTTTTTCCTTTGAATGGCTTATGACATGAAACTTTATTAAGATGAAATATTCAATTTCAACAGCAAGATTTAAACGAGTTTCAATTTCTCCAAAGTGTCTATGATTGAATTGCAAGGAAAATGGGAAAGCTAGAATGAATCTTTGGAACTCCCAAGATTGAAATAATAAATGAATATTTTGCAGATCCAATTTTTTACAACTTTTATATAAAAGTCGGTTGGTTGACTGATCTCAAATTAACTATACTACATAAATGCAGTATAGCTACATATGTAGTTGTAGATTCTATTCTGTGGAAAATTACAATTTTTTCGTAGCTTTTTACACGAATTTCCGAGTTAATGGGTGTTTCTTGTAGATTGTTATTGTTTACCACCAACAGACCATGACAAAGTGTATTAGAGTGGACCCCAGAGGATTTATGAAATTAAATGGATTTTTCGTTTGGGGATTTTGGACAAAAGAACTTCATAATGGTGGTTCGATATATGCCTTAATCCACTTCGTAATTGAGTGAAAGTAGCATAAAATCTACCCCACATATTATTTTCTCAAGTGAAAGTACTCAACTTTCTCTGGCTTAAACTGCAGTATTATACGACTGTCAATTTATTTTGTTAAATATAGAAGCACTTCAGAGAATAGTGATCAAAGTATTGTTCTAATTATAAGCCTTCAATACTAATGATGATATGATAACAAACAATATTACACAACAACAATTTATTGTATTTCTATTTTTTTAGGGAGGATCCCTATTTATCCGAGAGGAGTTGTGCATCTGTGGTAAGAAATAGTCCACCAATAAGTTGGGCAAATACTCATGGTAAGATATTTTATTGACCACAATAAATAAACGTTTTTTTCTGCCAATTTTAGGAAGGAGCCACAACAGACAAAATCACAGCAATCAAAATGCTCCGATTGAATCTGAGATAACTACGACTGTCGAAATCGTTGTGACTCCACATAGCTAACATATGCTTGAAACTAGTTCTGTTTAATTCTATATTTCTAGAAGTTTGACCACTAAGAAAAACTGTCTCGAGATATTTAAAGTGAAGGCACAAACCTTGAGAGTTTTTATGTGCAGTTTAGCAGTTGAGCAATTTTTGTGTTCTTGTTTATGAGTGTGAGTTATGGATTAGTTTATCATTGCGTAAGCCAAAACTAATATCCTGGCACATGCTATAAAACATAACAAATTATTTTCAAGTTATTTATCATGATGACAGAGAATATTGTATATATTCTATGTTAGGGTAAATATTTTTGGGTAAATGGGGAAAACGAATAGAAATCAAAATAATATGCATGCATTGTATTAAAAGCTTTTTTCTACAGGACAATACTGTGATGAAAAAATAGTTGATGTGTGAGTGAGTGAATTAAATTAAAGTCAAAAGACATTATATTAAAATACTCTGCATCTGCAATTTATTCTTCTTAAGTAGGATTATATCTGTGTAAATAAATTAATTGTGATTTTAATGAGTGTCAAACTCATTAGTATTTTAATTAATTGGTTGTGTGGTTTCATGGCTGCAAAACCTCGTGTATAATGGAATTCCTCATGGAATTTCATGTTAGTTCGTCATTACGGGAATGGAATCAATCATCATCATTTCCATTTCCCTTTATGAATAAATATAAGTGCAACAAAGAGAATAACACAAGAGGAAAGGTGTGAGTGATTGAATAAATTCAAAAATAGTAAGACTATGTAGTCTAATGATTTCCGGCGACCAAGAGTCCCAAGTCGGTTCTTAAGTAGTTGGGAAAAGCACTTTATCTATCAATTGACCATGATTCCGTTACATCCAACTTTCTCTAACTGGCAACAACCCAATAGACGATTGTAATTTACTGATTATACAGACGTTTTCAGACATGATCCCAGTAATTTGAGCCTTGAACTCAGGAGAATATTGTAGTATTTAGTTCTTAGTTGTACTATTTTTCATTTATTAGCTGATAAAATAAATATAATAAAATAAAGAATTGATAAAGTTTCTGAATGTTCAGTAAATAAGCTACAGTCAAGTATAGTGTATTTAGTGCAAAGATTCGTGGAATCAAAAACTTAAACAGATTTAAACAGTTTATTGAATCCTACAAGATTTTACGACGTTTCCTATCATTTAATTGGTTATTTAGTTTATATTAGCCAAGTTATGCTTGACAGTTTTCAATTTAAGAACAATCACATTCACTCAACTTTGTGACAGGTCGATTATTGGGTTGTTCAAAGCTGCATTTTCCTAAGTTCTAATAATTTAATGAAAAGTGAAAGTGAGTGACAGTCGTTTGATGTTTATTCTCCCCAATTTACATGAAGGATGTTCATTTTAACCAATCATGTACTATGTACAAAAGAATTCTCTGCTTTTCTTCCATAATGCATTCTTCATATTCATACCTTGAGTCATAAATTATTCAAATTCTGTCTCCGACATTTTTTGAATTACAAAATATTCCATGAAGAAACATATGCATACATACATACTTACATAAATAAATGTAATCGAATATTTCTTTTAAGGACAGCATATACATGTGTATTAAAATTGTAAGGAAAGGTAAAAACAAGAAGCAATATAAAATAATATATATAAAAAAACAATATATCACACCACTTTCTCGTGTTTGACATCCTTTGAAATTAATTGTATCATAAGTCACAGTTTTATCGCCTTTATGTAATTTCAAATAATCATTTGACAACCAATAAACTTGGTAGAACATCGACAAGAAGCAGTTTAACTTATTTATTTGATGCAAACGTATTTATACTCAAAGCTTCTTATATGAAAGCGTAATTGAAATTTCGTTAAAACAGGGATCGTTTCAGCAAGAAAGTTTAAACGAAAATTTATGAATAACTACGTCTCAGACAATTCGCTACATTTACAAATTCAATTTGAAACAAAATGTTACCAGAATTTGAAAGAATTGATTTTAAATGATTGTGAACAAATTAGTTGGTACGGCATTGAGGTACCCACCTTCAACTTTGGATTTCGGATATTATTTTATTTAAAAGTTAAAGCATTTTTGTACAATTTTCCTCTTGTAAAGATTGATACTCTCGAATACACTGCTGCCATTAAAACCTGACCACTTTACATTTTTGGACATTTCTCGGAACATCTGGACAATTTTAATACCAATTATTGCCACAATCATTATTAGTGTTACCACCAAAATTGGTGCAATTTGAATATCAACCAACTGAAATGCAGCCGAAAATATGAAATTTCGCCTGCTCCTAAAACCTGCACTGTTTTATAAAATAATTTATTCTGGGGCTCTACTTCATTATGATTTTCTACTGATTTTTGTGGTAAGGTAGTATGATAAGTCGTAATGTTTTACAACAATTTAATAATTTTAATTTCATTTATTAGCAACAAATTTGGCTAATAAAGCAGTAAAGGCAACTTGAGACAAAACATGGTCCAAAAATGTAGAGTGGTCAGGTTTTAATGGCAGCAGTGTACGGTAATTTAATAAAATGTCTCTCTTTTTTTCTTAAAGAAAGCTGGGAAAGATAAAGCAACATTCACTCCGTTTTGTTCAAGCTTCTTTGCTTCATTATTCTATCAAGGTTACACCTCTGCATTGTAAAAGTGACAGCAAATTCTCTACTTTGCATTGTCTGCATAGTTGATGAAACTCAACAAACTCAAACCAATGGAATGAATAAGATAAGAACTATGAATTCTGCTATGCCCTTGTCAAATTGTTGTCTTTAAAGAAAGCCCATTAGACCATTTCACGAATGGCTGCATTTACTGACGTTCAAGATTTTAGGAGATTAACCCTTTATCATTTTATTACGAAAAATCAAAAAATCCCATTGGAAAACAATAATTTCCTAATGTCGATTTGTCGTCCAGAGTTTGGTTTGAGGAAATTGAGAATCCCATGAGATAGACAACATATTGCACGGTAGGAAAATGGGGTAAACTTCACCTTCAACTTTACCTACATCTAATCGCCAAACATTTCCACTACATTTGATCCAATTTTAAGATGCTTAGATTTTGCTCTTGTAGATAAATCAATACACTCATAGTCATCCGCAGGCTGAATCTTTTGACTTGGATCAAAAATCAATTTAGATATGAAGTTGAAGTATACCTACCAAGAGAGATTTATTTGCTTCACTTTGCGTAATTAAAGTCAAAGCTACTAAGCTGTGTATGACACAAAATGAAGTAAAACCTATGAAATATTTATTTTGACTTCTTTCAACCGTCTTAAAATCTTAACTACTCCAAAGATCAAACTAATACCTGGATAAATCCACCGAATCCATTAATAGCAATACTATCCATTAACTCTCCAATCCTTTGTTAATTAATATATACACTCAACCCAGCATTTCGTGAAAATATATAAGTGAACTCTTTCACTTTTCTCCTTACACACTCTTTCTTCTAAAACCTAAGGGTTTATTGATGCCCACAGGAAACCAAACAATGTCAACCCCTCAGACTGTAAATAATGATCAAACCAAGGAAAAGTCGTACATTGTCCAAACTCGAATCTCTCTAGGGACAATAAATCCCTAATTGTACTGTACTACTCTGACACCCCTATGTAGACATCCCACAACAATGGACTTTTTTTAAATGTACACTAATCCCAGTCTAATTTCCTAATGGTCAATAAAATAGACCTAGTTCCTTCCCAATAGAATTTTATCTTTGTTTGCAAACAAGGGTGTTGTTATGCTATAAATACCCCAAGCACATCTTTGAACGTATTCATTATTGTTGACATTATCAATGTAATTCTAAAATGTGATTAATCGTTGGATTCCAACCCCCAATCTTCTCCATTTATTATGCCTTCTATTTTTAGTTGAATGTTTACAATCTCATGAGATAAACATTCTGCACGTTCACATATCCTTCATTTTACATTCCCGATAAAAAAAAGGGGAAAAAGGGTTTTCTCTGGTGAAAGTGTTTCACGTTACCCCGTTGACGGATCAAGTTATGCGGGAAATTAATTTCGAGTGAGAAACACGACTAAAAGTTTGAACTAAATTTCCAAGATTTAGATTCAAAATATTTCTGGAAATGCAGGATCAAGGGTGTTGTTGGTTTTTAGTAGGTGTGGGGTGTGCCCTGATTTCCGGAGTGTTTGGGGGAGTGGTAAGAAATTCAAGGTTTTTTAGCTTTAACTAAATTCTTTAATTTCAGTCCGATAAATTGGAAAGTGATTTTTTCGATAATCCAGAAATAACAGTTAATTTATGGCACTATTATGGAACGGAGGAGGCAACGGATTCAACATATACACCGAGAGGATCCGTCGTTATAAGAAGTTTTAAGGGCCCAAGGTATACTACTAATCAAAAGGATTTAGGAGAAAAGGATATAAATCAAATTCAAGTGAGTTGTCAGTTGGAAATTGGGAAATCAATGTTTTTCTTTCAGAGACTTGCAAAATTGGACGGATATTATTTTATCAAGGCTACAATAAAAACAGGAACAGGAGATAAAACATTCAAGAGTTTTGCAAACGCTGTCAGTAAAGCTTTATACTTGTGTACAGTGGAATGAATTAATTAGTGATTTATTGGTTTATATAGAAAGCTTTGGTTGAATCTGGATTATCTGACATGTTGAGGTGTGTAAGATTTATCTATCAAAAATTTACATTCTTTTTTTCAGAATTCATGTTAGCCCAAATGGAGATATTGTTGCGGTTGGCTATTCTTTAACCAGAAGTGACTTTTTGGGTAGTGAAGGGTCTAGAAGCCTTCCTCACGGATTCAACACAACCATTTTCATTCATCATGGAGAACTAGGACCGCAGTAATAAATTACAATTTAAACAATGTACTTAATATATGATTTACACTTATTGAATAATTCCAGACCGGATACTGCTCCATATTTAGAGAAATTAGAACAAGAGCGATTAGCTAAAGAGAGAGGAGAAGATCCACGAGATAACAGATCATTTTTAGCTAAATATGTAAGACCTTTCTTTAACTCATTTTTTAATTTCTTTTCCTTCATTGCATTCTGTGTAATTATGTTTGTTGCTCAAATAATGCTCTTTGGATGGCCTGGTTCCAATGAAGGTCAATTCTAGTCGAAACGTAGAATTAATGCAATGCAATTTCAACAAAAGAATGACATGATTGTAATATGATTATTTTTGTTATTATTGCAGTGGATGTATATTGTCCCTATTGCAATAATGGTCTTATTATCTGGTGCTTCTAATCCCGAAGAAGGTGGTGGGGCCGCAAGATAAGACATTTGAGAAACTATTAAAAAGCTGCTTTTTAATATTATGGGGAATCATCGGTGGAAGTTTTTATAGTCAACACACATACACATTTCTATCAATTATTTAATCTTTCATTATTTAAACCACCAAAGCTTATCCTCTTATCAATTACAACAATTACATACCAGTTGAAGTCGAGGATCTTGTTGTTTCAATATTATTCGCTTTTTCCTTCTTTGTCCTTTCCATGCTGTTTTGTATTATTATTATTCAATTATTCAATCTTATGGAAATAAAAATTAATAAATGAATTTAATTGCCATTCAATATCCTTTATTTCCAAAGCCGAAAGAAACAATTTGATGAGAGGAAAATTGATGAAGAAATTCAGTTTTGAATTGGTGTCAGCCTAAATTTCATGGAACTTGCTGGAAAATCTGAGAAAACTAATTTAAATACTTGGATTTTTGATGGCGTGGAAGTTTTTGATTTTTGAGAACCCTTTGAAGCATTCTCTCTCGCTGGGAATTTAATTGAAAGCTCATTAAAGTTTACATTTCATTAATGAAGAAGATGAAATGATTCATGTGGTAATCTTTGCTCAAAAAAGGGATATTATACGGTCTCAAGTCATCTAAGACTACATATGTATGTTATAGGGGAGTCTGAAATTTAGAAATTTGGGTATTCTCTTCAATTAATGAAAGGTGTAAAACCAAGTTTATTTTATTAAACACATTTCATTGCAGCCTTATTTCATGAAAGGAAATATGTGGTGGTTATCTGTCTGCACCTGTGTTTCACTTCCGGTAAAGCCGGGCTAATTGATGGGCCAATGGTAACAGCTCATCATTTGGCTTTTCAAAGGGTTTGTATTGAAACTGCAAGATTACCTAAGTCCAGACGCTTCATTGATAATGGGGAAGTTTTTCTTAAGTTTAAAATCTAAAAATAAATGCATATGCATTGTTTGTTTAAGGTATTTCTGTAGGAATTGACTAATCGTCGGTGTATGTTTTTTAAGGAATATTGTGTTGAAAATGCTGTAATCAATAAATAATTTAGCAAGGGTTGTTTGCAGTGTTTGTGAATAATTAATATGTGACTCCACTTGACTTTAATTGCAGTAGGATTTAGACAATGAGGTTTTGTATGTATCAAGAGGGAGGTTCCCTTCATAAAATTACTAATGTATTAAATAGTCAACCTTAATCTCCATGTTATTGATGATTTATAGTTTATTGTACCCTTACTCGTCAAGATGGAAGGAGAAATCTATAAAATTGCTAGTCCTATCTTAATCCCTTTACAATGTATCGGATATTTCCCTCTATCATTTCGGTCTCAATGTAGAAATAATAAAAATAGTTGTTTAGTCGTGAAATGGATAAGCCTTCCAGCATTATCCACATTTTCAACCTTTACGGCTCTACTGGTGTCTGCTTATCTTTGGGGACAATGGACACAAAAAGGGTATAATGAAAATATGAGAGGTACTCATGAGATGGATCAATCTTCCATAAGTGAATGGGCAACGGGTACTGTGGGAAGTTTGGTTACCTTTACGGCCCTTGGGAGTCGGTTGTACAGCATCCTATTTGCTAAGAAAACGCTTCGATTTTGGCAAGAATTATCTCACACCCTTCAAAACATTACAACTTATCCATCACCTACCTCTCATACTACATTGGATTCTGAAATTTTTACCCAAATCAGGAATGAGCTGCGTCGTAAAGCTTTACAATTTTTGTTCATCATAGTTTTATCAGTGGCAGTGTCCACCTTTGGATATCATTATGCTACATTTAGAAATATTCCGGAATGGTATGGCTTTGCTGTTGTACATTTTTATTGGGGGGCAACAACAATGACTCATTGTTTCCTTTGCCTTTGGCTAACGTTTCCAATAAAAATGTGCTTGGGTTGGCTACAAGTGATTGTTAAAGAATTGCAAGAAATTGTATTGCAAGGTGATATAATGATATCGATAAAGGATGAGGGAATTACCCCTGTAGAAACTAATATTAGTTTCTTAAAACATAAACAAGAGACACAAAGGGAAATAAATTCTGATAAAATAAGGATTTGTATAAGAAATTATTATTTTGTGGCAGACCTAGTAAAAAGCTACAATCAAGTTTTTCAAAAACGTTTGATTTTTGAGTTAATTTACAATTCCTCTGTAATCTTAGGCTATTCTTACTTATGTATATTTTTGTATAAAGGTATTCACACTGTGATTGCAACCTCGGTAATCTTGTCAATCCTTTTGTGTCTTCTGGTATTGAAAGTTTTGGGTTCAGATGCAACTAGCTTGAGTTTGGAGAGTGAATTAGTAATGGAGTGGCTGTGTAAAGTACCACATCATAAGCTTTGTAAAGATCTCCGGTACAGAGTGAAGTATGTAATATTGCAAATTTCCGCAAGACCCTTGTCAATTGAACCAGGTATGCTACCAATCATTGATAACTTTTTAATGAATGCTTACCCAACTAGGCTCTTATTTTACTTTAAGCAAGCGACTAATTGGATCGGTAATTTTCGTATTGAAGTTTGACTCATTAACTTATTCACATATTTGTAGGTACTTTCGGTTATCTTTACATTCTTAATTGTTCTTGTTCAATTAAGAGATGGAGAAGTGACAAAAAAATCTGGGAATGGGTAGATTCTTAAGTTCTTGAAGCTATGCATGGACATGTCCTTCAATTAGGATGATTTGAGGATGACTTATTAATTTGATTATGATTGATGTCACACAATGCGATTCAACAATAAATTAATATGTAACTGTTCATTTATTGTAGATTGATTAATCACATTCTTAGTTTCTTTCTCTGACAGCGCATTTTCCAATTAATGATTTGGACAGTTTTTATTGAAATTTACGGAGTTAGTAAAATTAAATTGAACCGTTCAAACAACATATTTCCGAACTAGCATCGCATAATGGATCATAATGGACCAGTTTGGGACACAGTGATTCACAATGACAGCAGTCGAACGGGTGAACGGATTTGGACGAGATTTGGCACCAATACACATTTGGACATAGCAAAGATTGAGTTCTAAGATGGGACAGATCGGATCGGTTGACCCCGTGACCGGTGGGGGTTGTCGAAGTTTTTTGGTACAATAGTCACAAGGGAGGAGGGACCCTTATGATTTTATTTTGCGAATATTTTTTTTCTCGATTTTTAGGATTTATCAGGTATTGTGAGGATATATTTTCAGAATATGAATCAGATCAATTGGGGTCAGTTTGGGTTGGTAGGTTAGCAAACACAAATTTTTGCAAATTATCAAAAATTTAAATTTTGAGATTTTCTTTTGTGGGGTGTTTGTGTTTGGTTAAGGTAGGTTAGGTTTTCGAATAGCAAACACTCATCTAGATAACCCCCACCGGGTTTTAAAAAAGTATTCCCTGACTCGGGATACACTAGAAGTTTTCTTATTACGAAACCTAATCCAACATCCCTCAAAGAAAAATCTCATAATAAATTCTTGTAATATATTAAAAAATCATCAAACCTAATTAAAATCAAACTTACTACTCATGTTTTATATGACCATACATGCGACATCTATCCTTTGTCAAAATAAAGTTTTTAAACGTTTCGCAGCAAGGACGCAAGGTGACTCCATACAAAATTCGTATCAACCCCAGCTGGACTGCTATTGATATTTACCATTTTATTTCTATTTTTATCAAAAATTTTTAACTGATTGGCTCCTCCACCATTCCAATTTGATAAACAAGGCAGAAATTTGTAAAGTAAGTCACCATTAAGCATTAAAACATGAATTAATTGATTAGCGTTTGAATTGAGTGGAATTGAGCTTAATCCAACTGAACTAGATGGAATCCACTCAAATCACTCAATTTAAGGTTTGGAATTGATAAAAAGTGACCAAATAGGTTTTCAGAGGTGATACAAGCATTAAAACATGAATTGAATGATTAGCGTTTGAATTGAGTGGAATTGAGCATAATCCAACTAAACTAGATGGAATAGTCAAATTTCTCAATTTTTGTAACTCATTAGTCCGTTCAAGCACTTTATACTTTTTCAAGTATACTCCACGCGCGAAGCAGCGCGTTGAGCGACTTGAGTTAACCATCACCACTTTCCCCGTTATTTAGTTTGACAAAATCTGAAAATTTGACCTTTGACCTTTTTTTAAAGGTAACAGG
>JAAOWG010000633.1:0-13773 GCA_036491945.1 Paranurophorus simplex
TATTTTTACAGGAAATTTGGAATATTTTCCTTGATAGGTTTGAATAAAGATATAAATTGCTTGTTTCAATCGTGGATAATGGTTTAGAGAAGTTTCCATTACAATTTTTGTCCTTTCCTTGATTTCCTTCTCATCTATTTGAGTACAAATGAAAAGAATAAATGCCAACTGAATGTTAATTGAACAGTTTTAACAAACATTGTCAATCTCTATAAAAAATTCATAGCGTCTTTCATTTATTTGATTAAAATAAGAACCAGAGGGTAAAATAAAAAAATGATTAAAATGATTGATTGATTTATTTATTTCCTGTAATGTGAAGCAATAAGGCGATTTGAGACAGAACTCGTTTAAAAAATCAATATCTTTAACATGAACTTCTTTGCTGGTTCGTGAGCAATTACCCCACAAGTCTCAAATGGTCACATCAAAGGCCTTCAATTCATATCTTATTAGAAACAGACATTCTCATGAATTGGCCTCAACTGCAACTTTCTCTATGAATGCAGCACTTGGATGAAATGATTTTGGGACCTTTATGCTTCTATTTATTCTTCTAACCCTAAAAATTCAACTCACAAAACATGCATTGATTTTTACTAATTGTTAACTGTTAACCTTTTCCTCTAATAAGGGTGACGAGGTTTTGTCATGTGGAAACTGTGGGATGTACTTTCTGTTCCAATTTTATGAAAATTCCACGCTTATTCAGCCAACATTATGAAATGGAGATGGCACTAATTACTTTGCAATTAGTTGCCCTTACCACAAACTTGCTGGAGCTTATGTTTTAATTGAATATAACCTCGCATTCAATCCACATCAGGTACGGCTTGTGATACATTTATCACAAGCAGAATTCCTGATGCTCAATCGTTATGGAGGAATATACATTATTTTCTCACTACCCCAACCGTGGGGTAGACCCCTGCTTCTGATCTTTTTGTTTTACAAAAATGTAATTCAGTTGTACTCATCTGCTAATGGTACCGGGAGTATTTATGAGATACCCGGGGGATAGATTCATTTTGGTGTGAAACTACATGTATTATCGGATCATTAGTTTCATTAGAAAGAAATTTTAGGAGAAAGAGAGCCTTTTGTTTGTGTTCATTCATTGTTATCAATTCTCATTGTGTTGGTAATGAATAAACGGTATTAATTGTAATTCTACAATAATTAGTTGACTTGTTTCACCCTACTCCTCTAATGAAGGCGAATAGATTTTACAAACATTATAAATGCGTTATTTATGTTATGGAAAATATTTACAGAACAATTTACATTTGGGTGGATGTTTCCACTGGTTATTAACAGAGTGTCAATTTATCATCAGCAGTTGCAGGATGTCAAAGCTGACAATGTTCTTATCAGCCTTGTTTCTACGGCTGTCAGAAAGCCGTAGAAACGTCCTGCATCAGAGGCATTGGTATTTATAGTCCACTCCCAAAATCCAAAGATTTATTTGAGATGTGGTCCAAGAAAAAAAAGAAATCTAAACCTCCAACTGAACCAACTCTTCCTAATTCCAAATCAATTCAATCTCATGTTAATTCATTATTGCAAAAGCCCAGAGCCCTTGCCCTTCGTCCTGACCCTGTTACTTCCGGTACAATTATTTCCGGAGGAGATGTACACAGCGTTGTCTCGGGGGTTAGTGGGTTTTCTAGAACAAGCAGTATGAGCCATTTACCCGATCCTCCTCAAGATGTTGCAGAAATTAAGTCAAACCATCGTCATCATCACCCACACATCCCTCATATGCATTTAGACAAATTACAACATGTTTCAAAACGAGATGAACGCCGTGGGGCTCAAATCGTTGCTCCTAAAACCCTCATCATCACAATGGACAGGTTTTATACATTGCGTCTAAAATTACCTTTGTCATACTATTTTAATTGCTAGCAATTTACCGGACGTTATTGAAGCTCATGGGAATTTCTTACGACAACGGGAATTGGGAGCACATGCCTCCGCCTTTCAAGTTATTGAAAAACAAATACAAGATTTAGGAGATCTTGAATGGATGCTTAATGAAGAGTCAAAGGTACTTTATAGAAAACATATCCTAAGTAAGTTGCAGTACCAACTGGCGTTATTTTATCAAGGTTTTTTCATTAGTTTATGTATTTAACAGTGTGGAAGGCTGCGTGGGCATTGCCCCATAGGGAAATGACGAAGAAGGACACCGTGATCCCACTCACAGCGACTCGAGAATTTTATCTTCCAATAACAAAATATCAAAGATACTATCGTTCCCTTGCGCGGTGTTGTTGTACATCCCAAAAAGAGAAAATGTCTGAGGATCTGATGTATCGTGAAAGTCTTAGGAATTTCCTTCAATCATCTACCGACGACAAAAAGATGAATCAATCTGTATCTTTGACTGATGAGATTCAAAGGGCACAGGATCGACGTCGGCACATGTTTGATTCCCAATTCCCTGAAACTGTCCTCAATCATTAAACAATGGAATGAGGAGTTACTTTATCATAACGCAAGGCAAGTAATGAAATAAAATCGTACGACAATCCCATTAGAAAGAGTTTATATGTAGGACACATTATGTTAAAATTTAACACTCAAAAATGATTTTTAAATTCGTTCAGAACCACTACTTTTCCTTCTTTCCCGACAAAATATTGGAATGCAACTTTAGAACTTCGGGTTGTAAAAGATCCAACAACAAATTTCCATCAGTATCGAAAAAATTTGCCACTGATTTGTCAAATTGCGCTGTTTTCTCCCCTTTCTCTTGATAGCAAGTTAAGCTCAAGGTATAGATATCATCGAACCTGCAGCATTTAAAACTTGTAGAAACATACATCCCCATTTCCATTCCAGACTCACCTTTTCATGTATGAACTTGCCTCCCATTTCACATCATTATCAAGGACAACAGCAAATATCCCTTTTTCCATGTAGGCCGTGTACAACGTCAAAATCCCCATCATTACAAAGTACCCTGTAACACAAAGAACCAGGACCGGCCTACACAAGGATCACAATTACAAACTTTTAATTACTACAACTCTGAACAAGTGCCGCTATGCTACCTTGAAAGTGGGAATGGATACAAATAGTCCCAAAGTAATGCCAGCATTGCAATTCCAACAGCAACGCTGCAGATCCCAAGCCGTCCATCCACCAAACCAAAGTTTTCATAAAGTCCAACTTTTTTTATGAGAATATCCCTAACCCCATCGTCCAAAGCATTTTTAACCGCAGATCCATCCCACTTTGCTATTTTAGGGGGAGCAACAATTTCTTCGGTTTTCGGAGCCATCGGGGTGAAATTTTTAAATAATTATTCAAACAATCTGTCGAACCTCTTTTTCTTTTTAGTCTACGTCAATACGCGGCAAAAGACTTGGCAGAATTTAGCCTCTTTATTAAATGCTTTATGAGAATTACACAAACCTCTTACAATGTATCAAAGATCTCTGAAAGTTTTGCTAATTTATCGTTGATATTGTTTAGTTGCTTCACCACATCCTCAAACTCCAAATTCGGATGATTCGACACACTTTTTCGTTCAAATCTAAGTTGTTGGGCGTTTTCATAAGTTTTTGAAAAATCTTGTAAACCAGCCAACCATTCTTGAACTTTGGCCTTTTGTGAATCACTAGTAAGCTCTTGCCTGGATGCTGAGCCCCAGAACGGCTAGAAATAAAAATTATTCTTCATCCTAATATTCCAATGTTTTTAAACCTTGCTGGAACAATCTTCAATCATTGTACAACACCTTTCTTGTTGAGCTATTAGTCCATCCAACAAAGCTTCTAATTTAGCCACAATAAGGGGCTCCTCCTTTTTTCCACATTGTTTATAATCTTGAACACTCTTCTGCATACAAACAATTAGGCAGAGAAATAATTGAAAAATATTGATCATACTTGTACATTGAATCCTTGTACTATTGAATCCGTGTAGTATTGCAAACGTTCTTCCCAACTTGGAGCGTTTGCCGCTTGAACAAAGGCCTCCTCAAACACTAGGCTCATTAATTTTTGAGGATTATTTATTAAATCAACATCATTCCAATCAACCTCCTCATCCCGAATGGAAATCTGACAAAACGTTCTTTAAACCCGGCTACAAAACGAACGCACTTACATTCGACAATTTCGACACGTTAGTTGAACTCAGTTGAGTGTTCATCTTGATACAAAAAAAAATCAGCAAAAGCTGAAAGTGGAACAAGAAAACTCCCGCCGCCCTTGTCCTTTGTCTTCTTCATGAAATAGTGGAAGGAACTTAAGATTAATCGCCCAAAACCTGAACCAAACGCTGCTAAACGTTTCCAACTCTCAACAAATATGAGTGTTCTAGCTCACGACATTTCATCATATTACATTAATTATATTATTATACTTTCCATATTTTAAAACTAAAACCAAAAGCACACTTTTTGCAAAATGTTTGGTCGATTTTGGGAATTGTATCGTCATCATTTCGAGTAAAGCGTTTGTGCCATAACAACCTGCAGGACAATTTTTTTTAAAAGTGAAATAACTTTCTTCATTTCTTGTTTTTATCTCCATCATTTCACATGCAATTGTGATAACCTTCCCAGTGCGTCCTTATTGTCAGTGAATGTAATCCCATCTCGGTAAAAATCTCGTATCCTTCAAATCTGACATCAACCCTTTGAATCCATTTTGTAGCCCATACAACAATATGTCCGGTTTTAATCAATTTGGAATGTGGAAGGGTCGTGGAACGTCCAACAGTGAGTATGGACGATTTGCTTATCCACAAAACAGTCCCTTTGGTGAGCCCTCAGTTCAAAATGGATGGAACAACATTCCCCAACATCATCTTCCTACCTGTCAAAATTACAACCCTCAACCTGGATACTATCCAAATCCTCAACAACAGGCCAACACCTTCAACGCCCCAACTTCCCCAGCAAATCAACAATTTACAATTCAAATTGGACAGGAAGCTGCAGATGCTGCGATGGGGGGAAAACCCTTTAATCTCCATCATCATTTATCCCAAAACCCTTCATTTACCCAGCCTGGGTTGGATTCCCAACGTCCAGATCAAACGCAACAAGAAGAAGGGAAGATACTACAGGTATCCTCCTCCATTCCAGTATCATCTTTCCAATCTCAAATCTCATCCGAACAGCAAGAAACCCCTTGTCCTGATGACAATGGAACCCAACCCAACGAAGAACCCACAAAGGCAAGCCTTTTGTAATTTAAATTATGAGAACCAATTCTGATTTAAAGTTTAATTTAGGATCCTGCACCACCACCACCACAACAATCCCCTCTTCCTTCAAAATGGAAGGGCCTACCACCCCCACCACAACATCCTTCAGCCCTTCGTCAACCTTATCTTGTTGCTCGACCAAAACAACAAGTCCATCAGCATCAACCCCCATCCAACTTTCCTCCAAATCCAAACCCCCAAAATGGCTCTGGTGATAAGGCAATGACGATGCAGCCCAATCTTCAAAAGAAGACGTCCAACGCTGGAGCTAAAAACAACATATTTTTTACTCCTCGTCTTCCCACCAAGCCCAAACTTTGTGGAAAATGTCCAAAATGCAGGGATTGTCTTCCCCCAGCTACTGGCCCTTCAACAATGACCTTCCCATTGAACAACAATGGCTTCAAAAAGTCAAGTGGTCCTCAAACCTTTGGGCAACAAGGGGGCAAGAATTTCAGAGCCTCTCATCGTCGTTGATCAAAAAGCAGTCGCTCATCTCTTCAAATCCAATCCACATCCATCATGTTATAACCACTCATTGTAAATAAATCTGTTCAAAACTTATCCAAATTCCAGGGACCTTCTTTTCTTTCATTGTATGTATCTCATTGTTCCTCCAGAACAAGGCGCTGACTTGAACCAACGTTCTTACATTTGTTCTTAAGGTTTTCCTTGTTCCGGCTTTTCAACAATTATTTCCTCATGTCGTGTGATAATAATTCGGAGGTTCTAGAGGTTCGAGAGGTTGCAACACCCTTAGGGGTCTACCTCATCAAAGCATGTTCAAAAGGGATCCATTATCTCTCATTAAAGGAGACAAATGATGAAAATTTTAATCCTCAAAAAATAAGGTAAAAAATCATAATCAAAAATAGAGCATGTAAGTTAAGAAGTTAACACCTCATTATTATTATCAAGAGGAAATAATGCAATTTTCATTTCAGTTTCGACATTATCGACAAAGGTGCTGGAGGACGTTCCATACAAAAATTATCTCCAATTGATGAAGCCCTGGTTTGGATTTCAACTTATTTCCAAAATCCTTCAGACATTGTCCACCCCCCAAAACTATGCTTCCCTCCAACCGCTTCAACAGCGTTTGAAAGGAACGTTTGGAACGCTTTGAGCTCAACCGTGAGCTTGGGAAAGACAATTACTTATGGAGGCCTTGCAGAGGTCGTGGGACATCCAAGTAACTTAATTAACTTCATCAAACAATGAGTTTAATATGCATTTATTTATGTATATGTTTATTTTGTAGAGGCATCCCGAGCCGTGGGAACGGCAATGCGGAAAAATCCTATAGCTTTAATCGTCCCTTGTCATCGAGTTGTTCTTGCAAGTGGAAAGATTGGGAATTATTTTAGTGGTGCTAAAGTCAAGGGATGGTTGCTGGAACATGAGAAAAAACATTTGTATCCAAATTAATATTGATTTGACTTTATTGGGCAGTGGCTTGAGTAAAACTAAAGCTGCAACAGATGAACATATATAGCTGGATAAATAACAATTATTTAATTTTTGGGGCAGTGGTTATTAAATTGGAAATAAAATAATACTTTTGATGATCTAGATATATAGCAATTTTCATGAGTGGATTTAACCCAAACTTTAAATAATGGGTTATTGCACAAGTCATAATAGTAAATACTAAATTATTATTATTGTTGTGACTGGTTTAGAAAGTAGAAGAGGGGACGGAATATATCTTACTAACACCCGTGAATCCCAAAGAATAGGTCCAAGAAGGTAAACGTTTGATAAAGGCTTGAAGGTCTTGACTTTGCATTTCATCTCCATGCAAGTAAAATGATGAAAAGTTTATATCCACCAAGGTTCCAGGTTCTGAAAACGCATCTTCGCTTTTCCTTTTAAAATCAATCGTTATATTAAATCTTTCAAAGGTAATGCCTCTAGCGTGGTACACAAAGTACGTTGGTCTTCCTTTCCAAAGAATGGACATTGGTGGAGGGACGGGATCAGTTAGCGACCATTGGTGTATTTCATAATTATCACCAGGACTGAAATTTACGGTGATGTGATCTGGCCCAACAAATGAAAATGTAATTCGGCGAATGGCATTAGTGATTTGAGCGTCTTCAATAATTTCCATACGAATCTCGGAGGTAATAGAATTAGACACTCCGTTATTCTTTGAAATCCAGTGAGATCGTCTAAAGACAAATCAATGAAATCAATTAATAAACTTTGCACCCCGAAAGAGAGGAACAACAACATGCACATATATATAAATTGATGCACACCTAATCAGTTTTTTAACTGGAAATATGAAAGGTAGTCCACAATACAAATCTTCACAATTGTAAGCATCAATTTCCTCATGATTCCTATGTTTTAGTTCTGGGATATCTTGTCCAAGGATATCGTAAAACGCAGGAATATTTGGATCAACATTAAACAACCAGAAGCCAGCGTCACGTTTTGTGACCGTTGATAAATCTGGCCCATAATACGATCGATCCACTTCCTACGTTCAAAGAAGGATATTTATGTTTAATCACATATGTAACTCATCAACTTACAATTAGATGAACCCTCATTGGTGTTTTATCCTCAATATACGGCACTTTTCCAATTAGAAGCACCCAACAGATGAAAAGAATTAGCAGAGCTATGGCACAACCTTGTAAAAAGATTTTCTTGAAAAATACAAAGACTGGAACAATTCCAGTAAGAGTTGGCACAGTCAGAAGAAAAGATGTCAAAGCTGCAAGAAACACATTTGGATTGGAATCCGATCCAGAACGACCCATTCTACAATAAAATATTCGTACAGTTATGAAGATTTAACAAGAATTTGACAAGTTGTTTAAACACAACAAAACAAATTGCTTCACTTACATTGGTACGAAAGTATCAATACATCCTGTGACAAGATACAGGGACAGCGCCATTGGAAATGCTTCTCCAACCATCAGGTAGAAAGGTAACCTCCGCTTGTGTCCTATCAATACAGGAGATACGTCTGCTGTATATATGAATTGACTCAAAAATGTTAGTACATATCCACGCCCAGTTATGCACATCAGTGCAATTATGCAACTTCATAATAAAATGTAAAAGATAATTTACCTCGAAATAAAGTTCTTGCCAAGTACCATCCAACAATTCCAAACAAAAGATTAAAAGTGAGTGGAAACACAATTCTTGTAAACCAAGTTGACAAAATAAGGATAATGGCTAGTGTTGTTTTCCCAGAAATCCATGTATAATCTTCGTTTCCTTTCCAAGCCCAAGAATAAACAATAACTTGACCAGCAACACAAGGAATTCCAAAAATTAGAAAAACAAGCATTGGTTGAGAATGATAGGGACTGTATATTTCGAAAAAGTTGAGCAGCAGTCCAACTAGAACAGCACTTGCAATCCCAGTAACCCATGCGGCGATTGTTGTCAAAAAATGCACAAAAACAATTCCAACTTTCCCTTCCGCTTAAAACAAAAGAGTAAAAAAAGAATAAATCGTTTAAAATTATTTGATATAAATACCTTCTTTCAAAGAAATTCCCAAAACGGCAAAACCAACAATCAAATTTAAGATAATGGCAGAATGCGTTGAATAGATGACCATAAAAAATCCAAACACGTCAAAGAACACCATTTTTGTTTCATCAAATGTAATTTTGGAGAAATCCTAATTTAATCACATTAGGGATTTACTACAATAGAGTAAACGAATATACCGTGTTTCCTAAATTGTTCAATAGCATCAAAACGTTAGATCCTTCATGTTGTAAACTGCCAGGAGTGACGTGTTCAACATTGTCAAACTTTGTATGGTATAAGTATCCATTTTTAACAAACGCCATATCCAGCCCTGGTAGTTTTTGTTTTGTAAAATCGCGAAAAATTCTAAAATCAGTATCCGACGGGATTAATCCACTTTGAAAAATTTCTGAAAGATTATTTATATATCAATAAGTGTTTCCGGTACATTTTAAATCAAAGATAATATTACCTTCAGCGACAACAGAAGCCCAAGGATACGGCACATCTCTATAACTCTCCAATAACCAACCATTACCTAAACAAGGAAATTGTCTCATAGGGGATTCAATTAATTTGAAGAAAACAAATACCTGGCCCAGTTTGAAACAACATTTCCCTAGCCCCAGCCCCAGCAGCCTCCAAGTTTAAAAAGGTTTTCAAGTATTTCGTCCAACGATGCCCAATTTCCGTCGACCCAACTTCTTTCCCTTGAATGAATCCATGAGCTCCTTGCAACAAATTTTCTTCGGCCCCATTAAACAGGAAAATTATAGTATTTCTCAAAGGTGTAGATCGTCTTGATAATACTCGAAGTGTTTCCAACATTACAGCGCAACTTATCATATCATCAGAAGCACCTGCAACAAGTAAAAAAAGTGCATCAAATTCCTGCCCTTATTTACTCCTTATTTAACCAACTTTTTACCTGCAGAACCAGGAACTGAATCAAAATGACAATTAACCAAAACTGAATCATTCACAAGATTCTTTGTTGGTGCAAGTCTGGCCACAATATTGAGAATCTACAAGACAACATTACGCAAAATTTCAAACAACGCTGCAAAAAAATACATTTGAATAAGATGAAGTCAACCCATCTTGAAACTCCATGTAAAATGATCCCACCGGCTTTTGAACTTCAAATTCCACAACATGAGCCTCATCCTTTGTATTTTGAATATCTCGAAGCCGTCCAATAATGGCTTCAAGGGTCAACTCATCATTTTCCCGACTCCCTGCAACCCTAGGACCCACCCTTGTCAACATCTTCAAATCCCCCATCGCCCTCTCTTCAATAAAACTGGAATAAACATCAATGTAAAACCATTCATCAAAAGAGGCCCTTAAGTAACCTTCCATCCTGATTCCCAACGTCCTCAACCCTCAAGGGTGTTGGTAACTTAAAATCAATGTATCGAACCCACCCAAATATTGCAAATGTAAATAGGAGGACTTGAATTAGTGACATTATCGGAGCCTTGTTCTTCTTATCCTTCGTCCCCTTATCCAAAGAGATTGGAGGCATGTCATAACTTAATTTACTTAAGCTCTTTCCTCTAAAACGAGTTTGAACCTCCATCCTTGGAATATCCAGTCTGTTGTAATCACTCAAATTATTTTATTTATTTAGTGCTATGAAAATCCAGCTCACCTTTGGCTTTTATTAAGTCCGGAATAAATCTCCCGGAATAAATTCCGGGCATTTCTATACATTATTGTGGGTAGACATGAAAAATGTACGTGCATGCATCATTTTTTATAAATATAAATATAAAGCACAACTCTAGAATTCAACAAATAATGAAAAATATATCATTTCCACAAATCAGCTAAAATCTATTCAAAATCAAATGAAACACTTAGAAATTATCATTAATTGTTGTTAATTGTGTCACAATATTCAACAATCTCCAATTCCAATGAATAAGAAGCTCAA
Source organism: Paranurophorus simplex (assembly GCA_036491945.1). NCBI lineage: Eukaryota > Metazoa > Arthropoda > Collembola > Entomobryomorpha > Isotomidae > Paranurophorus > Paranurophorus simplex. The sequence continues at coordinate 10,673 of JAAOWG010000633.1, forward strand.
TGTAAAATGAACACAAGTTAGTCAAATTGGAATTTTCTGATGGGAAAACGGAAAATTCCAAAATATCTCTACTAAATATTTTGTGTTTTGTCTAGCAAACTAGTGAAATTATCTAGTTGAATACAAGTTTTTAATATAATCAAAACTGTTTTTTTTGTCTTAAGAAAAATGCTTTTAGTCTATGTACATGGAAAAGGCTGGATAGGGAAGTTATTTAAATTCTAGAAGCAACAATATTCATTCTTTCAACTCTAAACATATTTACTGTTGATGTATGCGGTAGAAGCTATTGAATAATTAAATGAAATCAACAAAAACTAAATTTTCTTGCTTAAATTATTCAAAAGAAAGAAGTGCTGTCATCGTGTTATCAATCAGACCGTTGTAAAACGTCGTCATTGTTGACCGTTGAAAGAAAAAAAATCGATGATCCAAGACTCCAACGTGTATTGCAAGTGGGCTGATAGATTGCAGCGTCTTCAATTCCAATTTAAAGTCCCTTCTACTTTTTGCTCTCCTTAGACATTTTTTCTTTGATTGTTCAAGGTGGCCAGCACTTTCTTCAAAAGGGGCAATGAATGCCGCGATTGTGAAACTTGCTACTATGGACAAGAGGACGGACCCCATAGGAAACAACACCCAAACGTACCACGGTATCCATCCAAAACCACTGATTGTGATGTAGTTACACTCAACCCACATTATTTGTCCAATGCCTATATTCCAAAACGCACAATCTTCTAGCCCATTGCATGCTTTTATATTAATTTTTGCACGTTTTTGCCCACGAATCATGGAATCTGTATTTCCGTGCTTTTGAAGTTGATTCATCGAAGACTTAACGCTGTCAATAATAATTATGGCGCAAGTTATTACAAACCAAAGAGCTATTATTGAACAAAGAAATTGCTCAGTTGTAAGGCAAATTGTTACAAATCGTATGCAGAATTGAACCAAGAATAGTGGCGAGCTAATCGTCCTCATTTCAAAGTATGCATTCAGATACCGAAAAATATAGAATCCAGGATCCAGTTTTAGACCGATTGTAACTGTTGAGACCAAGAGAACAATCGTTTTTGCGTAGGTAATGAAACAATAGCATGTAAATGACAAGAATGCAAGTGATTTCTTTGACTTGCGTTTCACATTTGATTTCGCTAAAAATTGGAATTTATCAAAACCTTTTAACTTAATATGTTTTTCTTACTTTCTCTCATCAAATCACATTCCAAAAGTATCATATTCATCAAAGAATAGCACAAGTCATCTGCATTTAAGATATACAATGCGACACTTATAAAGACAACGTTCAATGCTGTGACTGCACACAGGCACATTAAAACCTCCAATCTTGTAATTTCTCCAAAATATTTTGTTTCAATTTCTAAAAAGTAGCACAAAATCAAGAAGAGCAAGTTAATATGGACAATGAAGACAGGAATGGAGTATAAAATGAAACAAAATATTTGCAAATGATTAGGACCCTCTAATTTCATAAATAAAGAACTTGACTGAGCTACTTTTATTGGGAATCTTGGGTATTTTCCTTGATAAGTTTTAATGTACGTGGAAAAAGCTTGTTTCAATAATGGATAATGATTTAAGGCAGATTCCATTGCAATTTTTTTGTATTCTGCTGGGCCCTTTCTGAACAAATAAAAAAGGACAAATGAAAAGAATAAATGAACTGAATGTTTATTGATCAGTTTTAACAAAAATTTTCAATATCTGTAAAAAATTCATAGCTGTCATTTGCTTGAATAAAACAAGAAAATAAAATGATTAGATTTACTGTAATGTCAAGCAATAAGGCGATTTCCGACAGAGCTCATTTAAACAATCAATATCTTTAAAATGAACTTCTTTGGTGGTTCGTGAGCAACAACCCCACAAATAAAAAAGTCTCCAAAGTCTTCAAATGGTCGCATCAAAGGCCTTGATTTCACATCTTATTAGAAACAGACATTCTCATGAATTGGCCTCAACTTCATCTTTCTCTATGAATTTGATGAAATCTTTGATGAAATGATTTTGGGACCTTTATGCTTCTAATTGTTGTTCCAACCCTAATAATTCCACTCACAAAAATGCATTGATTTTTACTAATTGTTAACGTTCCTCTCTCTAAGGGTGACGAGGTTTCATGTGGAAACTGTGGGATGTACTTTCTGTTTCAATTTTATGAAAATTCCACGCTTATTCAACCAACATTTGAAAATGGATGGCACTAATTACTGTGCAATTAGTTGCCCTTACCACAAACTTGCTGGAGCTTATGTTTGAATTGAATATAACCTCGCATTCAATCCACATCGGTAGGACAGGTTGTGATACATTTATCACAAACAGAATTCCTGATGCTCATTCGTTATGGAGAAATGAACATTATTTTCTCACCACCACCCACCGGGTAGGACCCTGCTTGTGATCTTTTTGTTTTACAAAAATGTAATTTCAGTTGTACTCATCTGCTAATGGTACCGGGAGTATTTATGAGATACCCGGGGATAGATTCATTTTGGTGTGAAACTACATGTATTATGGATCATTAGTTTCATTAGAGAGAAATTTTAGGAGAAAGAAAGGCTTTTGTTTGTGCTCATACATTGTTATCAATTCTCATTGTGTTGGTAATGAATAAACGGTATTAATTGTAATTCTACAATAATTAGTTGACTTGTTTCATCCTGCTCCTCTAATGAAGGCCAATAGATTTTACAAACACTATATAAATGTGTTGTTATTTATTAGAATGATAAAACCCAGCGGAGGTATTATTATTATGGAACTATCAGTTTAAATATTTATAGAACAATGATCACTTTGAAAGTCAAATGAAACAAGGACTCAAATAATAAACCGCAGTAATCGGGTAATGCGGGTATGTATTGGGTACTGCGGGTATTGGGTACTGTGGGTATTGGGTACTGTGGGTATTGGGTACTGTGGGTATTGGGTACTGTGGGTATTGGGTATTGTGAGTATTTCTTTGAATATCGCGCAAAGCAGCGCGCTTAGCGACTCCAGTTAACCACCACCACTTTCCCAGTTGTATATTGTTTAGTTTGACAAAATCTAAAAATTTGACCTTTGACATTTTT
>JAAOWG010000634.1:0-13763 GCA_036491945.1 Paranurophorus simplex
AATTGCTCACCACACACCTCTCGTTTTCACACTTGATTCATTAAAATTAAGGATGCTTTGATGGGATTAGTTGTTGCAGAAATTTGCTTACCATTGATAACTGTGCTCCATTGGTGTACGGGTATCCTGCCAACCATCCCATGGGGTTTATAGGTGAGGGATGTGCAACTCCATCTAATTTTCCGGCACCTGATAAAGAATTAAAGGTTGAGAGAGTTATCGCGAATTTCCCAATTACGATTACAACTAGAACATTCACCAACTGCCGTCGGCATCATCAAAAAGAAATAATAAATCCTACAGATTAATGTTAACAAGCCCTTCTTCACTCAACATTTATTATTATGAAATGCCGATATGCAGCTCTTGATAAATTTGCTCTTACTCCTGCCAATGGTTTTTGGCTTTCTCCTCTCATGATTGTGGTTAGGCACATGCGAATTTGACCTATAATTACTACACAAACTGTGGTTTGGCAATTAAGGCCCATCCCCCATAATGTAGGGATGTAAAAACAATTTAATATATCTTCCCAACTCGTTTCCAGTTGATTTTGATTAAAATTCTTAAATAGATGATTAAGTGGTGGAAAATCGTGTAGCTACTGGTATGGGATCTTTAATTAAAATCGCCTCTAGTCTTTATAAAATGACCTTACAAGCCACTACAAGATGTTTAATCAATCATCCCTTTGAGAGAATCGGTTGACTCAAAATTTTTTGAAAAAATCCTTTCTTTTCCCAAATTTCATTTCACACTATTTCTAGGTGTAAATCAAGCCTTAATGATGATAATAATAATAATGGGGGTTAGTCTCCGTTTGTAGAGGAAGAACAAGGTCCATAATAATTTTAAGATTTTAATTTGACAACAAGGCGCATAGGATTGCCTCCAGGCAATGAGAACCTGTCAGATCCCTTCTTGTAAAAAGTCATAAAAAATCCTACCACTAACCCTCCATCATATTATCAACATCTCGTTTTGAACACTCATCCCCATCCTTCAGACTGGATTCTATTTATTTTCTTACATGCAATGAACCATTTCTGCTGGACATTGTTTTACCTTCATAGCAAGAGCCATAACCATTAAGAGTTACTTAGTGAATGCATTTTAAGTTGTAAAGCCTCTAAAAATATGAGCTAGAGTTTGTGAGGATAATCAGAATACAATAAGATGCAATCACGACTGGAAGGAAACGTGGGATGATGTTGGCAGAAAAAGTTAATCTTCTTTTGCTCCTCTTCACTGATTCTGATCTACTTACTTCACTTTGAAATGTGAAGGTTGTATAAAGTAAAACCTAAAGTTGAGCTAAACGGCACGACTGGACTCAACTGGACAAGGCAATATAAGATGTGTGATGCTAAACTTGGAGATGGATATGAGATCCTAGCAGAAAATGAAACACTACAAGATCAATTTACAATTGGTATTTTCATGTTAAATCATCTTCAAAAGGAACTATTCAATAGTCCATTCACGTAAATTGTAAAGTGATCCTCCCTATTTTTCCAGACTTGTTAGTTTAAGTCGAAAATTATTAGAGATGTTTGAAAATCATGGGGATTCAGCCACATAATTCATCATCTTCATTATTCATTTGCCCTCCTGCTTGCCCCCTTTGACTTGGTTCAAAGCAGGTTTAGTTGATGCATGTAAAAAAGCCTGGAATGGCTGGAGAATTGGAGAATTTATTGACAATTCATAATCTTAAAGAGAGAGTTTATTCACATGAGAAAATGCATTTTAACACAAAATTCTCAAGCTACTGGTTTTTTACTTTAATTAATCACAGTGCTAAAGGTTAGGTTGGGTCGTGAGCTGGATAAACTTAATTGCAGACTAAATATGCAGACTGCGCAAAATAAGAGAGGAATCATAATAAAAAAATTCCTATTTTTTGAAACCACAATGGAGCAAGCTTTTTGGTCGTTTTTTGAAATTAGTAAATGCAAAAGTTTTTCCAAACCACAAATAGTCAACCACAAATTCTCATCACTGTTCTAATCTGACCAAATATTTACACAAGATGAAATTTTTATGTCGAGTCCAAGTGTAAAAATCAATTTAAACGCTACGTTTCCAAACCATTGATTATAGTCAATCTGTATTTATTTGGTCTGGGTTTGCAGATGACTTCTGGTTTGTTGTGTGTGGCCTAGCCTGAAGAAAAAACTCAGGAAGGACGGGATTGTTTATTTGTTTCTGAAAATCCATTAAAATAAGGGCTCATCAACGGAGAATCCAAGGATAATGGAGCCTTAGCAAATTAATCGTAATTTTTAACGACGCTCACGCTGCTCATTCATCTAACTGCGACCTCAATAATATTAACTGAAAAATCTGCATTTTGACGTCAAACTCCGACATTTCCAATTTTATTCTCTTTGAATCAAATCCTATTAATTGAGCATTTAAAGTACATCCTGCAACTCTTTACATCTCAAGATCACCTAAATCTATGATTTTAGTGAGGAAGGAGAGGAGAAATAAATAAAATGAACCGGAAACAGAACAGACCTTATTCTACCACCCTTCTAGTTTTTCCTCGTGGATAAATAAATTGTCAAAAGTCAAGAGTTTTAAATTCTTGGCTAATGTCTTTATTTAATTTCTTGCAAATAGCTCAAAGGTAGCTTAGAGGGGGGATTCTTTACTTCTCACCTTGTTGAACAAGTTGAGATCCTTTTTTTAGGTATCATTATAGATCCTATTGTTATAAAGGAAGGTTAATTTTTGGAAGTTTGGCTTCCATGTAATTTAACTTTATTTGATTTAACCGTGAAAATGAGTTAAAAAGCCCTTTGAAAAAGCCTTAACCTTTGGAACAATAAATATGACTAACGCTGTCGGACAACACATCTATTTCTCAAATTGGTAACAAATCATCAAATAATTTTGTTATTGGAATGGAAGTTGTACTATAGTTGTTAATTTAAAATGTACTTTTCATTCCCAACCCTAATCTGCTACTCTTAACATTTACAACTTGAGCGTCTTCCTTCAATCTTGAAATCCCCAAGAAATTCCAATTTCTCTTTCTCAAACCACCCATCACTCAAATCTTATCTCAAGTCAACTTTAGAATTTCCGAAAAATCCAAATTCCCAGCCTCTGTGAACCGTTAAGCCATCATAAAGTGTTGAAATTATAAATATTGAACTATGATATGAACTGATAAGGTTTTATCATTATTTGCTCACTCCTGATAAATAAACCAGAGCATTGCAACGGCATTATTGAGTTGTCATTGATGCCAAAACTTGCCATTTCACTTTCAATCAATCATCCCTCTCAATAATGAACAACAACAATGGTTAATTTAACACTAAACTCATCATTAATTACGTCAATTACATCAACTTACCAAATAAAGTTGAAGGATCAGATCTCAAGTTTTGTCCATTTTTTGAATAACTGCTTGAATGTCCTGAACCAGAATAACCTCCAGGACTAAGTTGAAGTGGGCTTAAAGGGCTTAATCTCCCTTTCTGTGAATAAATACAAAAAAAAGTAAATAAAAACTTGGTTTAATGAACACGATAATAAATCTGATTTGCAAGAAACTAGATCAACTAATGTAATGGGACGAGATTTTTTCCAAATCAAACAGAGAAATGCTTTTATCCAGAAATAATTTGCAATATCTTTATCAAATTTGTAACCCCACAATTAAAAATAACGAGTTTTAAATAAAATGTAAATAAATGAATAACAGGTCCAGATAATGGACAGAGAGAATATTTGATTTTATGCTCAATAAAAACAAGCTTTTTTTTTACTCTAAAAAGAATAAAATAGAACAAATAAAATAGTGGTTGTCTTTGAGGCTCATTCACTTTGTTCCGCTTAAAAACATTCATAGTAAAATAAGTTTATATTTCTCAAAAGATACGATACGAATGTGGTTGTTTTGTTGGTCCAAAGGAAAGGCAGGTAGTTGAAATATAATACGACTCAAGAGCTCAGACATTCTTAAACTTTTTTTTGTCCCGTTTTCAGTGTCATTTTACTCAGTCAAGTTGAAACCCACACCAAAAGGAACGTTTGGAGGGAATTTGTGACTTACAATAATTTGTAAAATTGAATAAAATCCCATGATTAAATAAGTTTGCAACTTTTTTTTCCACTCCTCAAATAGAATGGGATTCAACCCTTTGTTTTGACACCTGCTCTACTTCCCTTAGGATTAAGTCAAATCAAGTTTGATTTTGATTAAACTTTGCCTCAGTCCGCTTATCTTATAGTATCATGTCATTTGTTGCTCTCTTGTCTACAAAACTACAATAACTCTTCCCAACTCTTCCATTGTATGGAGAAAGGATATAAATAAATGTCTTTTGTAGGTCCATACCTGATCACACTCCGTGGCTCTGATTAAATCCCTTTTATCATCATTCATAACATCATCTGAAGAACCATCGCCCTCATCCTCCTCACACTTGAATACCTTCACCTCATCGCAATCATTGGGATCATCTCGTATTCTGGATGAACCTCCAGATCCACCTCCTACCCCACCCCCACTCCCCGAACTACTTCCAGCGTGGGGCATCTTCTACAACAAAAATATGTATATCACTTTCCTGTGGTTTTTTCCTCAAAATGTATTTCACCACAGGAAAAAAAACCTTATCTATTTGTGGCCTTACCGACAAGTCAAGTACGACACACGAGCAACATTACCTGAGGACACATTTGTTTCCTTTGTCTTAAAACATTCATTATATAATTTTAATTGTGTTTTAAAAACAATGGGATATAAATTGAAAAAACAAGGAACAATCCCTTTTTTCCCGTTCTTCCAAAGTGTTTGAGAGACAAATCTAAACGTTATCCAGTGTCAACGTCCCTCCAAGCTGGAGGAAGTGTACTGAACTTTCTTTCCTCATTTTTTATGCGTCAACTTTTTTTTATTTATTCCGCGGTTTTGGGAATTTTGTTTACCCTTACCTCAAGTTTTGCAGGTGGAAATTTCTGAGAGATGGAATGCAACCCCTTTTTGGAAGTTTTTCGGAGATGTAGTGGGTGATAACCGTCCTCTGTCCCTATTTTTTAAAATGTATTGTACACCCAAACTTTTCACTTTCTTCTCTCCCTCATAGCCATTGCACTTTTGCACACTGGACAACATCCACACTGGAAAGGGGTCAAAAGATCACAATTCGAAGAGAGCTCAACAACAAGGTTGTTCTCACATCCAAAGCTTGAGTAATACTAACGAGCAGGAGTACGGCTGGAATGCTACAGCAATAAGTGGTTCCCCGTTGTTGTAGCATGTAAGAGATGGTCCAACAAGAAAAGGTCCCTATACAAAAACAAAGCCTTGGCGTGCGGGTGGAAACGTTCCCTTCGCCATGTAAAAGAAGATTGAAAAGCATTGTTCAAGATGAATCTAAAGTAGTGGGGAATAATGATACCAAAAAAGGAGGTGGATCCTTCCAAAAAAAGGGAGGACACTCCAAGAGAAAGTTGGAGAAACTAGGGGAAAAGCAACCTAGCCTTTGTATACTTTCTTCCTTTACATACAATGCTAGGATTGAGGAAAGATCAGAAAATCTCATCTTTCCCTTCCATCTTTTTGCCACCTTTTCTCTATTGGATTGTTAGGGAAAAAAATGAGATTTTGCTAGCAATCTTTATACATTATACATTATCCATCTTGTTGTTGTTGACATCCCTTTTGACATAGTTGAAGGGATGTTTTTTTGGATAAGAGGGATTGGGGGGTCGGGGAATCAAAAGATCGGGGAAAATACCACCCGTGAGTCAAAGCACCGAGGTTGGCCAACCTCTTAAAGACATCCCCCAAAACCAGTTGGATACTCCCATTGAATTTATGGGGCATAAAATCCCTGGGCAAATCATTCCATCGCCATCTCAAGTGAGAGAATCACAACAACGTTGATTTTTGACCGCATATCAAGAGTTACACAATATTATGAATGAGCTGAATGCTGCTATCGCAAATAAATTGGCAGAAGCTTAAGCCATTACTTATTCCTTCCTTTTTACATGTTGGCCTGTCACTGTTGTGATGTAGTCAAGATAAATAGGGGCAAGTCTAGTCTGCATTATTAATCTTTCCACGAATGCCAGAAATTTAGGTAGGATTTTGTGAGGAAAGGTAAATACATGGATGAGTGACGGGAGTAGGGCATAGGAAGTTAGGCACCTTAGCAAATCCTTTAAAAATCATGGGGTTTCGACGCTATGCTGTATATTCTTAGAAGGATTAAGTCAACTTGGGTTTCCATCTTATTTATTTTTTAATTGTGCTAAAAAATCTACGTATCTTCCGCATAGGCCTTACGTAGGGAAAGCCCCCGTGAGAGAACCAAACCGTGTTAAATTCCTTTTCAGTTATTTCTTTTCCAAGATCTTCAGCTATTTTAGCTTCTTCAAGATTCCATTGACACATTGCGGCGTCATCCCTTCCTAAATAAATTCTGATCTTAATTGTCATTGCTGCTGTAAAGAAAATTACCTGTGAGTAGGAGCGTTGCCTTTCCCTGGTGTAATATCATCTCTCGTGCAATCCTTTGTCCATCAAAATGACAAAAACGGTTTTGAGATTGGAAATAATAATGGGGTGATGGTGTGGGTGGGGTTGGGGTAGGTTGAATGGCTGGAACTCTTCCAAGACTTTGTAATTGTCTTGTAAATTCTTCCCTAAAAAAATCATTTTATTGATAACCCTCATCCCCAAAGGTGCACTTACTTTAAAGCAATTAATAGTTCTTTATCTTTGCATTTGATAAGTTGAGACTTGGCCTCCTCCAACTGCGCAATTTCCTTTCCTGGAGAAATATTTAATGAGAAACTAAACCCTTCGTCGTTAGCACTATCATAATAGTTGTCATTTAATTGCCCTATTCTGGTTTCACTTAGGGAAATCATTTCCTTGTAGAATTTATCCATTTTTTGCAAACCTTTTTATCCCAGTTAAATCACAAATGCATTGACACCTTTAAAATTAAAGTGATAAAAAAGCTTATTGACAATTATTTGATACAAGGCTTTATCAAGAGATAAGCTTTTAATAGGAAAACATGCGATGGAAAATCTGGGAAATAATTAAATAATGTATACGTCAAAGCGTCTCTGCTTCTTCAATTTTTTTACTGTTTCTTCTATAATTATTGAAAAAGATGCGTCGTGATATCTGGGTTTATTTATTTTCTGTTCTCAATCAAGACAATCATCTTTTGTTTGAAATCTTTGATCGTGTAGATGAATTATACATATGACACTATTCCATAAATTTAAAATCCTATGTCATCAATGGTACAAATACCTTTTTGAGCTAATTCGGATTTAACTGGATGCACAACTGGATAAAAAGTCAATCCACCACAAAACATTCAGAACGCAACTGGTTCAAGCAATTAGTGGTTTTGAACCTTGATAAAAGAACTTTCATTTTCATAAAAGCTTTAATTGTATCTGCAATAATGCATCTCTTCCTGATTCTTGCATTGGTCCACCTTTCCTTTTCTCAAAATGATGATTATGATGACTTTGTCTTACAAGGGAATGATCAAGCTGGGGGTGCTCATGGTAAGACAACTTTTTTGTTCAATTTGACATCATTTCTCTAGAACCCGTCTCCCTCCCTTTGTACATGAGTCGAAGATCATCTCTTCTTGAAGAAGAGGACAGTCAATCTCTTGGTGGAGATTTAAAATTCTCATGCTCCAAAGAAAGAGCAGTTAACGACATCCTAATGCGGTACAAGCATCAAGAATATGCTGAAGGTATTGATGGTATAACAAATGGCCTTCATTTCGCTGCTGCTCAGCATTTCTTCCATGTTCGCGAGCAAATCCAGGGATCTAATGTTTTTAAAATTATAAAACAATTCCCTAAGGGGGCGGCCCTTCATCTCCATTCTACAACTACAGGATCCGTTGAATGGATCGTCAAAAATCTAACGCATTGGCCAAATCTTTATATTTGCGTGAGAACTGATACTGACGACCAATTGATCTTTCGCTTTTCAATGACGCAACCTAACCAAACCTGCAACTTCCTGACCAACAGGGGTGGTTGGGTAAGCGTCGAGGAGTTCCGAAGAAACGCGTCAAGTTCTACCTTTGTTGACGATCTATTTTTAAAAGCCATGACCCTTTACACCCAAACCCCGGAATGTAAATGAATCTTTTAATTAGCTCAAACCTTACAATTTCCTTTTTTTCAGTGGATTATCGAGATAATAACGGGGCTTGGCATTACTTTGCGAAAAAGATTGAAACTGTTTTTGGGATTGTAAGTTATGCTGAAGCCATTAAGGCCTTTTATTATCAAACCCTCCAAGAATTCCATGATGACAATGTCCAATACATTGAAAATCGGGGACTTCTTGAATACGTAAGATGAACACGAAAAAATAAAGGATGCCTGTATTTTCTCATAAATACTTTAGTTTTATAATCTCGATGGTTCGCAATTGTCCTCTCCAGAAGCACTCCAACTGTATGAACAAGTTACCAAACAATTTGTTGCAGCTAATGGGGATTTTTGGGGAGCTAAATTTATCATTACACCAATAAGATTTTATTCTGTTGAGAAAATGGGAGAACGGTACGTTGGAGTTGTAATCTATTACATATTTAATATTTTACGTATGTACATAGGGTTGACGTTGCAATCCAATTGAAGCAACAGTTTCCCAACTTTTTTGCCGGCTTCGATGTTAGTTAAAATGAACAAACATTTAAATTATCTAATTATTTTTAATAATGAGATCGTCGCCCACGAAGATATTGGGGCCCCGAACCTCCAGTACATGGAGGAACTCTTGAGAGCCTCAAATGCAGGTGTAAAATTCTTTTTCCACGCTGGAGAATCAGGTTTGGTAATTTCCCAACAAATCTTTGGCTTTCATGATTAAAATAGATTGGCACAAGACCAAAATTGATGACAACATACTTGACGCTATACTCCTAAATACGACACGAATTGGACATGGAACTGCTTTGAATGGGAGACCCCACTTGCTGGATTTGGTTAAAAAGAGGAAGATTGGGGTTGAGGTTTCTCCAATTTCCGGACAAGTTTTGAGATTGTCCAGTGATATAAGGACGCATCCAGCGGTGCCTTGGTTGAGAAAAGGTTTTCCCATTGTCATTTCAAGTGATAATCCTGGGATGTGGGGTGGTAAGGGTCTATCTTATGATTTCTACATGGCATTTATGGGGATGGGGGGTGAACGGTAAAAACCAAGGCCTTGAAGATGAACGTTTTTTTTAAATTTTCTTTTGTAAACCAAAGAGTGGATCTACGCTTTCTAAAAAGACTTGCAATGAATTCAATCAAATATAGTGCAATGAGTGATGATGAGAAAAGGATTGCTGGACAAAGATGGAAGAAAGCCTACAACATCTTTTTGGACAGGGTTTTGCTAACTTGTAATGCACAAGGGTGTCAATAAAAACATTTCTTTTGTACTTTTCTCGTCAATTCAGCAACAAAATTACATATAATTGAGTTGCCTCTAAAATTAGCTGAGAAGACTTCAACAAGGAATGTGAAATTTGAAATTACCTAATTTTCAATCGAATTCATTATCTTCTGTGTAATGGATGTACATTTAGTTGATGATTTTGAAAAAAAAACCTGAAACAACAATTACCTATCATCATTCAATTAAAAAAACAACTCAACAATCAATTTTGGAGATTTTGGAGGTCTATACGATGTAATGAAAAATTGTTAATTGATTTCAATGGCACTTTTACCTTTACTTCAAAACAAATTGCCAATACGGAAGGAAATAAACAGGTTTTGAACTGATGTTTACAGGATTTGGGAAACAAAAAGCAATTATCAATTTATTCTTGATTACAGAATAGAATAAGGAATGAATTCTTTCCAAAACATTTATACCAACCATTAATTAACCACAAATTAGTTAACTACAAAAAGTTTCAAATTCCTACTAAGATTTAGAAAAGTCTTGTTATTCATAATACTGAATGCATGGGATTTAGTAACGGATCAAGTTCTACGGGATTAATAAGTAAAGTCAAAAATCCTATTTTGAATTCAGTTTGTAGCTTGGGTTTGTGCAACAGAAGTAGCTGGAGGAGAAGATGTGTAGACAAAACTTTCAGCCACACCCCCTCGACCATATCCTGCAAAAAGCATGCTAGTTTATAATGCTTGCAAGATAACAGTACCTTGTGGTCCAAATAAAGTTGAATAGCAGGGCTTGTTACAATAAGGCTTGCCATCATGCTCTGAATGTGAACCTGGAACAAGCGTTTTGTTACAACGCTCACATCTCAAACACGTGGAATGCCAATCCCTGCCAAGTGATGACTTTCGTTCCGCTAAAAAATAAACAAAGCAAACATTCTAATGAGTTTGATTTGTAAATATCGTAACATTTGATAATCCTGCTTTGTCACGCCAATCATCCACATTTCCCATTGTTTACCTAACTTTAATTAGAGAGGAATGAATTGTGGGAGGCTTAGAAAGTGACTGCAACCAATATAATAACCCCATAACCCCAACGTGGGCTTAAAGACATCATTCATGATGATGAAGATGGAGTTTCCCACTGATTACCATAAGCAATTAAAAATTACCTAATTTTAGTCACAAATCCTTGCAAATATTTGCAAAGCAATAGAATAGATACTATGGCTGTGACATTTTCATTTCTTTTTAATCACCCATCATAAAATATTAATGATGTAAGGATTTAATTTTAAGTGTACTCATAAACCTAATGAAAGGATGTAAAAAAAACTCTTTTTTTTGTCAAATTCCAATCCTTTCATTTTCTATGATGTCATGTCATTCCTATATAGTTGACCATATAAACTTGCAAAAGGAAGTCATGGGTTCTGCAAACATTTGAGCCGACGGACCGTGTGTATGAATATTTATGAAAGATAATCCTTTCAAAAAAAGTTTTTTTTGTGATTCCCTTACTTTCAAATTCTTTCAATTAATAGAATTAAATGATTAAAAAGGCAACCAGTTTAATTTGACAGCTCCAACGGAGCCCCACACCCAAAATGACCATGACAAGATTGACACTTACTTATTTACTTTAACTTTAACTGGTTAATATCACCTTGCATCTAAACTTTTAGCTTTCAACTGTTAATTGCTCAAGAAGTGGGTGGGAATTGATGGATATGCTAAAAATTATCCTATAGAACCCAAACTTACCAAAGTACACAGGCTTTTCACAACGTGGACAATTCGGCATCTTTCTAATTTCCAGTCGTTTCCTTCCCCAAACTTTTTTGAGATGATGGCTACTCAACGGTTGACTGTTAAATGGAAATGTTGGAATCCTTGTAGCCCTACAGCTACAGAGGGATTGTATATTTTAATGTTGAAATCCCAAGGGGAGAGAGGAAAGAAGGTGGTTGAGATCTCAAGGCCTTGTAATATTGATCTCTCTCTGGAAGAAATGACGCAGATCTCCAGTTTTTTGAGCGATATGGAAATCTAATCATGATACTAAACATTGTAACTCAATAACATGCATTTCATCTCATCGCATCATGGAACAAAGTGGATGAAAAGCAATTAAAAGTTGTCCTTGATTCCGCAGTTGCCAACCAAACCACATCCTAAAAATTAAAAAGAATGACCACTCCAACCTATCGTTTAGTTTATTTTGATGTTCGGGCCTTAGGGGAGCCCATAAGATGGATATTTCATTACACTGGAACTCCCTTCGTGGATGAAAGGATCCCTTGGGATTATCCTCAATGGTTTGCAGAAACAAAGAAAAGTAAGGCCCCTTCATTCATAAGGGTATAAGCACTCGCTTAAAAAAATGTTTTACAAGATTTCCTAAGCACTGTGGGACAAATCCCGGTGTTGCATGAGGAAGGAAAGCCGGAGCTTTCTCAATCACAAGCGATTTCCCGATATCTTGGGAAAAAATGGAATTTAACGGGAGACAATGATTGGGAGGATGCAAGGATAGATGAAGTCATGTCTTTGGTATTTGACCTTTTCATGTGTAAGTCCAGGGACTGTAGAGGGAAGGAGGCCCCTTAAAAAATAAACTTATAACTCTACAGTTTGGAGAACCCTTCTTATCTTTGAAAAAGATGGAGAGCGGAAGAAAGCCAATAAGATGGTGGTGGATGCTAGATTCCAACTGTATTATGGGAAATGGAACAGCATTTTGGAACAGAGTGGAGGCCCTTACGTCCTAGGGAAGAAGATTACTATTGCGGATTTTTGGCTGGCTAATTTCGTCAGCATTTGGGACAACCCATTGGTACAAACGTTATGCAATGTTTATCCATCTTAAAAATAATCCTTTTTTAATCCCTTTTCTCTTACGTATAGGAAGGGGATGAGCCTATAATGCCGTTGGGCTATGATAAACCCTCACAATCCGACATGTATTTGGATTTGAGTTTAAATTTCCCATCCCTTAGGGCCCACAAGGAACACGTTTGTTCCCTCCCCCAAATTAAGGGATGGATTGAAAAAAGACACAAGACGATTGCCTGATTTATAAAAATATTGTAATAAATGGGATAAAGAAAAGATGATAGGTTTTCCCATCCCCATTGGATTCTACATCAACATCATTGCATCCATCCCTCTTGCAAAAGACGCAAGTAAACTTCCCCTCCCGACATGTCCTCATTGTATCTGAATAGTTGGGATGCGTTTTATTTCCAAGGTTTAGATTCGTCCAGGGCAGCCCCAGCTCCGGTTTCTTTCCATCCGAGTCGTAACCACAATCTCGAAACGCAAGGGGTGCTTTAAAATGCTGGACATCCTCTTTCCTCAGCACGGAATGGGGCCGGTTCGTCTCAAATACCTTTAATTCAGTGAGGTTAACGCTGTACTTGTAGCAGAAGCTGTCCTTTCCTTTGAAAAAAGAGGGATTTATATATTATATCAATTACTCTAGACGGTAGGGAACTCACGGGTTTTGTTGCAGTGCATAAGATATCCTGCCGTCTCATCACAACCATTCTTGCAAACGTAGCACCGTAACCCTACAAAGGGATGTGAAGAGTGGTGGATTCAAATCAGGTCCTTCTTCTTACCCTCTGTCAGCATAAGGGAGGTGATAGTGAACAAAAAGGAAATCAAAATTCTTTCCATCCTCCTGCATTTCATACAAAACGGGAATACATATGAAGAACAGGGAAAGAAGTGATGAATTGATGACTTTGGTAGAAATCCAAGCCCAGATGTTTCTACTGCTTGATGAAACATCCGTAGGAACATCCAGATCCAAACCTTTTATTTTATGGACACCAGTTACCAGTCCAACCAAAATAATTTTTTGAGTTATTAATTGCTTTCACATCTCCAATAATAATACTAAATCCGGTTTAAAAACTTTCATTTCTTGAGGAAAAAGTTGAATCTCAAGCAATGACATTTAAAATGCTTGTGAGGAAGCATAAGATCATTAAGATCCTCATTTTAACTATTCTTGGGTTATCTATGGTATTATTTATAAATTGGCCTGCAAAGCCTTGCGATAGTCTCACCAAAGGACAGATAAAGTAAGAATTATCATTATTCGCTCTAATAGCTCATTGATAACAGGCCCTATCTTCATCCACCACGCTTCAGAGATAATCCCTTGGATAAGAAACCCACGTTGGAACAGCTCTCAGACCTTGTTCAACTACAAATTGAGGAAATGCAGGGAAACTGTGATAAAACCTTAATGTGTGGACATAGTCACGGTTTGATAACATAGGATTAGATAAATGATAACAATAACGAGCTTTGCATCCCTCTATTTT
>JAAOWG010000635.1:0-13737 GCA_036491945.1 Paranurophorus simplex
CCCCCCAGAAAGGGCCCCTCCCATAGGTTAAGGACTCCAATTGTAAAAGCTCATGTCAAATTAAAAAGGAAATAAATGGCAAGGACCGGAAGGTCAGAACGCCTCAAATACTTTAACTTTTAAGAAGAAGTGATCCGAAGATTGGTCATGAACTATTTTTTTTATCTTCAGGACTTGTTTCCATCAAAATTTTTTAGTGAAATGCTAAATCTGTTTTTTTCTAAATGTTCCTGTTATACGGTTATAAAAATACATCAAATAGTTTCAAGTAATTTTTCGACCTAATTTTATTCTTGAAATTGCAATATTTTTAATGGAAATATTTATGAACAACTCCTCGTCAGAAGGTAATGTGAAAAGTTTCCCTCAACTTGGCAGATATCATTTGTTTTGTAGTTAAAATTCAAGTTTATCTTGCTGCATGTCATCTTGTGGAAAACCACATAACTCAACAAATTTTAATTGCAATTTCAAAGATAACACGATCCCTTTCGGAATGCGAATGACTGTGAAACAATATAAACCCAAAACTTGTGTGATGACAAGTCTTGTTTTATCATTTGCCTCATACAACTTTCATACCACAAGAAACTAACAAAATTAATGAATGACTTTTAGACGCGTAAGTCTACAAGACAAGATATGAGTTTGAGGTAAGAACATGAAATCCTTTGTCTTAAATAGAGCTAAAATAGATTTCCTAATTATATTAGACGAGAAGGCGACAGATTGACAAATTCCAAGCGAGTTTATGAAATAGAAATGCACAAATGACATTCCTCTGCACGTTTATCTCACTCTGGTCAACTAAATTGTTTTTCACGAAAATAAATGGGAGCCAAAGTATTTCCAACAAATGCACCCAGCTGAATTATTATTTTTACTAGTTTTAGCTGAATTCTAGAATTTTTGTTTTAAAATTTAAATGAGAGGAAGGAAGAAGAAATTTTCAAAAATACAAACTTGTTCAAATGATTTATTACCTTACTAGCAAGAGTTAAAACATTGAAAAACGTTGTTATCGTTTTATTATTTTTCATTTTATCATAAAGCTTTTTTGGGAACCTCAAATGGAAGACCAAATAATTAAAAAATCTGAACTGTATTAGAAAATGATTTTCTATGCTAATGAGACTATTCTTGTTAAATTATGGAAACCATTCTTTTTTCTTATCCTAATTGAGTTTGAGTCACAATCTTAAAGCTCAACTAATTGTCTCCCTTCTCAGGACATTAGAAAGTAATGAAGACAGGTTCTGATTTATTCTAAAGGAAGTAGAGCTGAACTTTTTTTTCAAAAAGCTGAGCTCTTCTTATCTTATTTAAATTTGACTTGGTGTCGATGGATGATTGAATAATACAAAACTTAAAATTCAAAGTTTTCTACCCATTCAAGGTTTTCCGGCTATTCATTTTTGTTAAAAAAATCAATTTCAAAGTGGTTCAATGCTGCTATTTGAAACGCCTTAATTACATTCCTTGCCTTCATTAGGAAGGAAAAAACAAGCAGTGCGGAAGTTTTGTAATATAACTGAGTAATGACCTATTAGGTCCGTATGGCAAGGCAAAATTCAACGCTGATTACTTTTAGATTCTATTCATTCAAAGTATCACATGGAAATTCTGACTGACTAAATTAACTTTCTCTGAAATCTTTGGAGTCTGAAGTTTGGATAAGTAGAGCTAATAGAAAAGCATATTTTCTTAACATGAAAACAAATTACTTCTATCATCCACCAGACGTAATAACAAGTTTAATTAGAAGGCGTGGCAAACTTTTCAAAAAAGTCATTTTCTCTCTGAATCATATTCATTCACTCTTGAGCAAAGTTCAGATAACATTAACATTTCTTCAACTTCTTTACACTACATTAAATTACTTTAAGCACTCATCCATCCAATACTCCAGTTTGAATATGAGTAAGATATTATGTTTTTTAAGAAATGAATTAATGACATTTGGGTGGAGTAATTGTCCATTTCTTCTATTAAATATTATTATCTGTCTGAGAATAGATTACATTCAAATGAAGAACAAAATTATTTTATTTTTGTTGACTTCCTAAACAATCTTTCAATCATTCATCAGCAAATATGTAATGTCTGCATGACTGCAGAATTATCCCGCAATTCTGATACACTTTGGTTAATAATGACTTTCATCAAGCGATGTCTCCATTTCATCTTCACTGTATTAATATTAATGAGGTGTATCATTCATCCCTCTTTCCGTTGCTTTTCTTTCTCCTCGAGATGTATCTGTCACGCAATCGGATTACATGTCACGCAGTTTTCCATTATTATTGTAGGAAAACTCAAAGAAAGGCATATGCAAAGAGTTGATGTCTTATTCGGTTAAATCTCATCAATCTCATGTATGTAGCTGAACAATTTGTAAATTAATACGCATCATTTGTATTACTTAAACTTGTACTTTTCACACCGCTCCTTAAAAAGGCAAAAGAGATATTAATTCAGGATTTGTTTCAGGTTCAAAGCTCTAATTTTTCATGTTTGTAATTTCATCAGACATGCGTAGAATTTTAAGAAATATAAAGAGGATAAATGTGATAATTCTTTTTAAATTCGACTCCAGGTTCAATTTAAGGTCTAGTAACCTTATTAGGAGACTGACAAATAAAAAATATTACATAAAAAATCCCTCGATATGTACATTATGTATGTAACGTTAAGTCCTTTCAAATTTCCTTCACCTTTATTGTCCTTTATTAGCTTTAGCTTTAAATTGGTTTAATTTTAATAACCTATAATCCTTGAGTAATCAAAGAGTTCATAAAAATGATTAAATCATTACTAATCTACTTAAATTTATGTACAAACTTTTTCAATCCCTAAAATATTCTAGATAATTTACACCTTTCAATAATATAACTCATTTTGTACTTATCATCTGTGCTCGTGTTTGACACATTCTATTACCTCAAAGATTGCCTGAATTCTGCTTGATTATACAGCTTTCAACTTAAGCAAACGATTATCTTTCAGCATATGCGGCTTGCATGCATACTTAATACTTAATAAGTTGTTAAGGGATGTTGAGAAGAGAGGCTAAATCTTTCGTCTCCTTTTACTCATCATTTAACATACAAAGAGAGAAAAATATGAAGTCCCCATCCTTGAACATGTTTATGGGCCACTTGGCTTAAACGTGCTTAAAATAGTTTTAGACTATGTTGTACGTGTCACTAGTTAGTCATTAAGTGGATTTGAATTTCTAATATATTTCATTTTTAAATTCATGCACCGACCATTCCTCAGAAAAGGATAATGTTTCAGGCTGTATTCTGTGAGATCATTAAAACCAATACATATGTGAAAAGTTCTATGCATTTACAGAATTCTAAAGGTTGGAGTTATCAATAAGTGTATGAAATGCATGCACTTCAGAGAAGAACTACCCTTAATGTTATTTTAGTGGAAAGAATATCCAATTTTTTTTCAATAACGCTTGACCAAAAAGGAACGTGTATAAGTGGGGAAACTCTAAGATGACTAAAAAAAAAGCTAAAGTTATTTTGTCAAAATTGAAATTTTATGCCTTACATAGATACATAATCCTGAAAAAATTCAGTTCCTGCCCCTTCTAACTAATGCTGTGAGAACCATGCAGTTTCCTTTTGCATGAGATTTATAACCCAGATAAGCCAAGAAAACGAATAAGAAAAGTTGTTCACAAATCTTATGCATCCAGAATTTTGAGACTTGAACCAAGATTATCTGTCTACTTCAACTAAGCTTGGGTTTAGAGGTTTGGTTCGTTTTGTCATGCTGTGGCAATAAGTTGGTTGAATGGGGTTTAATCTCTGCCCAAAATCTTTTATGAGTTCTCTTATTTTTTCCATTTTTATGTTATTAAATATGTTACTGACCGATGCCGATAAGTTTTAAATCCTTCCTCATGAACCACGAAATACATACATATGTCATTTAAGAATTCATTAATTCATGATTTGGTTACAGACAAGAGAATAATTTAAGTCATCAAGATGTAATAAATACATAAGTATTAGTCATTTTAACCCTTGCCTTTCAGCACCATTAAACTTTAATGTGATAAATGTTGACACTTTCAATATATGTCACTTAACGTATCAGAACACGAAATTAATTACCCATTCGAAAAAAATTCATCCAACAGAAAATCTTTTCGTTTGACTAGATCAAAAATTGGATAAAATTACCCATGCGTTATTGAAATAATGTGACATCATTATACATTATTATTGTGTCATTTACTTCAATGAAGACATTCAACCTTTGCAACTCTTACTGACCAAAAATACAATAAATCATGTACAATATAATGAATCAGAGTACGGTGGCCTACGCTTGATCAACCACAATCATCGTTTACGAATATATGGGTACTGGGTACTTGTGGCATTAAAAGGACATAACCCATAACCTCACCTTAAAACTTGACAATAAAGCTTGAACATTTTTTCCCGAAAAGTCATGTCATGATCAGACCAAAATTTCATTGAAACCTGTAACTAATGACTGTGAAAGAATTTACAGTAGCCAAAAAAGTAATCCCTTCATAAGAGGGACTACTTTTTTTTCGAAGGAATGCAATTTTTCTTTGTAAAATCATGTTGTATATGAACAAAAGTGAACATATTTTGTAACACCCTTCTTGTCAACTCCTGGAGAAAATAACTATAAATCACCAGAAAACCGAGTAAGTATGTAATAATACTTTGTAGAAATGCAAGAATCCGCACTTACAAAAAGTAGTTGCTGGACATGATTTACAATGGTAAATAATAATTTTAACATTGGTTATTATTTGTTGTAATACATGCTTGTTCAGGTAATTCTCCTGTCGTGATAGAATTTCCAGAACTAATGTCTGTTGACAATTTGGAAGTAGGAGCCAATTGTTTCAAAATTTAGATGAATAATGTTAAACCGACTAAATAAATATGTAAATATTTAAGCAATGCAGTGCATTTATTCTTATAGTTGTGGTAGTTCTATAATGTGAATTCCGTCTGTCACATTTGTATAGTAAATTAATGAGCATTTATTCATTTACGTACCACACATTTACGTATCTCTAAATATTATCAAAAACCATCCAAATAGTACCCTTTACATACATTATGGAATTCAAATAATAATCTTTAAAATCAAGTTTCTTTTCATTTTAAGACTTAAATAGCGTAAGAATTGATTAAAGAGTGACATAATAACGGTACAACCAAGTGTGTACTTCCAGCAGAGGTAACTAAAAACCCTGAATAGTAATGAGATCTCAGGACTGTACGCTCCATTCCATCTTTTTATTGAGCGGAACAAAACAGTCAAGTTGCACTACTATGCCTACTGCTCGAAAGTTAGAAAGTCTTTATTTTTAAATAAATACTTGTAAGAGTCACTTTTAGCTTGAAATTACATTTATCTTCAGTATATGTAAGTGGAAAATAAATTCAGATTCTGCTTGGGATGATTTGGAACACAATATGGAAAAAATGACAGAAAAAATTAAACCTAATATTTAGTACATATTTATCAGTCAATCTTGTGGGAAGTTAATCATATGAGGCTTATACCCAAGTACCAATGACATTTGAACAATCCTGGAATGGTCCATAAGATTTCATGAGGATTGATTAGTAAAATCTGCGGTTTGTGATTTATAAATTATTCGTATTCGTTGGTCAACACAGTTATGACGCGTATGATCTCAAAAGTAAAGCTAAACAGATAAGAAGCAATCTTAATAAAAAAATTGAGATTTGTGTTGAATTTTGACACGAGTTTTATGGGTTGTCGCACTAAATTATCACATTTCTTCTGTGCCTCTCCCCGTGTTTTCACACTCGCTTATAAAGTTAAATGAATTTAATGCTGATATTAAAGTGTGCGTTATTATTTCTTGCTTCATTGTCATTTGGAGAACAAAAGAAGAATCAAATATAAGGAAACGGTGAGATGTTCTTTGGGTAAGAACAGGTTTAAATGAACAACAAACTCACAGCAAGGCAAGCGTCAAAGTTGCAAATTGTTTGTGCTACATGCTGACTGTGCCTCATAAAGTGCGAAGTCCTGGGGGGAATTGTCAGATCGAATTGTCATAATAAAATGAACCCACAAGGGTGGCAAGACCGCCTTTACTATTCCTTGTTGAATTTGGAAATTACCATAATTAATTTTGTGAAATCGGATTCGCCTGCCAACATAAGGATATTGGATTTTCTTTCCCATCTCATCACCACTATAATGCAATAGGATAATTTTTTTGAACCAAGTAGAGTTAAAGTTTATAGTAATGAAATTGAAACGAAAATATGAAACCAACTTTATTAATTTAAAAATTTTTTGGAGGTGACATTTTCAAAAATTCCACATGATTTACCAGATCTTGTGTTATCTAATCATGAAATCTCTGTACTCAAAACTGATTCATAATGCATAGAACTTTGTCAGTCTTATTGTAAACATTCAAATTTCAAAGTGGGAACTTGAGATTGGCTTATCTACCAACTACGTTGTTATTGCTACGTTGTAATATTAATCCTAAACTAGTAATATAATCAATCACTAAAATTTCCATCATGCACAAATGCTGAATATGGTGTTTAAATGGGAAAATACGCAATTTCCGTTGTAAATTAAAATCTTATCACCAACAAATTGTCACATACATATACGATGTGAAATACGGATAAATTGTCATGTCCCATGTTAAGTTTAATTTGAATTTTATGTTTATCGTATCGTATCAAATTACTTGACTTTAGCACTACGTGACTTCTCCGTTATTGAGAAACAGTTTTTAATGCTTCAATTCCCAGAAAATAGGCTCCCATGTTTTCAATTATTGCGTTATTATTAAAAACATTTACATAAATCCGTAAAGTTTGAATTGTTTTGAAAATTTTATAAATGTTTTGTCTCCACTTTATGCACCTTTGGAAAGGGTGCATGACATGTCAATTTACGAAAAAATTGAAAAATAGCCCTACAGACAAATAAATTGTAAGTCTAGTGTTATACACATTTCCAAGGTGCGGTTTTTGCACGACATGAAAATTCAGTCTAGAACGAACGGCAGAGACAGATTACACCAATTCAAGAGTAAAAAGGCAAAAGAGTTACACCTTTTTTAATGGCTTATGTGAAGGCAATTTGTTGTTTGTGCTATCTCATTGTAATAGTGTTTAGCTCAAGTCACTTGATGTGTTATCCAAGTCAACATGCTACAAGAAACAGTTGTCTGTTGCAAAACCGGAACTGTCATTTCCACTGTCAACTTTTTTACTAATATAGTACATATGTATGTACATATATTATACTCGGTAAGAATAAGAATAACTCATATCATGATGACATTTTTGTGTTAGTGTTGGCAAGAAATAATTTGTGCTTTCAAAAAAATGGTTTATTTTATTTTATAACGTTTTAATACTTCATTTATAATTCAGATTTTAGTTCCGTATTAGATACGGTTTCCTGTTTCTTTGATTTAGGTGGATTTCGAATAGTTTGAACGACTGTTTTAACTACATCGAGTATGTCAAATATTTTAAGGAAATTGTCCAAACGGTCATCCAAAGGAGTTGATGCCCCTATTAAAAATGAGTACAAGGTGTAAATCGTTTCTCTTTTGGATTGAGCAAATTTTTCTACGAGATGTGAATTTTTTTGATAAAAGTTCCACAGCTCAAGCCATACGGAAAAGGGGGCTTTTTCAATTAGTTTTGATATGACGATTACAGGCATGTCCATGAGGTCTATGACGTATTGAATAGGATCTTGCCCAGTTTTTTTGAAAAACTGCTGAAGAGAACTGTTTACAAAGACTTTAATATCTTGGCCCCTTTTCTTAAATTTTTCTATTTCATCTTCCAATCGATTATCCTACAAGTTATTTGCATTTTAAGTAATTTTGAATTTAATGCATCCAAATGCTACATCGTACATTAGTTGCTTGAGAGCCGAGTTTTGCAATAACGTCAAGTAATCCAGTCGGTAGTTTTTCATCTGATTCCTCAATCCCCAAGAAAAGCTTCAATTCACTTTGAAAAGTTGGTCCATTTGATTCCGAGTTTGCAAATACTTGCTAATATTGAATAATATTTAACTTGTTGTCAAACACATTAAACCGAGAACTTACTGAATTTAGAAAAGCAAATACTAATAATAATCCAAATAATAACAAGACCCTTCGAATCATGATTTAAACTTCAAACTGGAGTTAACAATTCGCAAAGTTGAGCTCTCAATAAAACTGAAACTTTATTTTCAAACAATCAAAGCTAATTAAATTTTGTCCTTGTAAATTAAAAAGTTTATTTAATCAAAATTAAGATTGCTCAACAATAAAAATTTATGATTGGCCTTGATGCTGAATATAAAGGAAAATAACCCAATGATATTTTGCAAGTGAAGTCGTAGTGTCAAAGCCAGACGAGACCACACAATGAAAATCCTTCGAGGAAATTATGACATGTTGAATATTGGAAAACCCGATTGTTGATACTTATATATAGCTATGGCAAAACGTGAAAGAAACAAAGCAACTGGTTTAAAACGTTAACACTCAACTTCCACCATCTTGAGCAATGGGATTCAATTTCTTTATATGAAAGTTTGAGCAAAATTACCTTCTTATCATGCCTGATAAGTCAGGTCAACTTGGAGAAACATATTACCCACACATTTCACCTGTCAAACCACTAAGTAAGAAAAATTACGCGAACAGATATGAAAAAGAAAAAAAACTTTTTATTTCCACCAATCGACACGTACAATGTGCCTCTACTAACAGTGTTTGGAAATCATAAAATTTTCACAAAATGGATATTCATGCGTGTTAAGTCATGATTGTTACCTTGTATTGCTTAAAGCTGTGACTATAAATATTCAGAAAACAAAATTAAATCAAACTCAGGCATATTGCTTTGAAATAAAGTTCATATAATGGTCAACGTTTTTTTAGCGTTTTTGTTTCTATTTAAATCACAAGCGTTCTCTCGTGTATGTGAGCTATGATACAATTTCAGAACCTTGGTATAAGAACATAAAGGTCCCTTATGAAGATTAATGATCTCACTGTTTCATTTTTACTCGCTTGCTCTCGTCTCTTGTGAAACATAGTTTCTATTCAACTCAATGGATCTCTTTTTGCACCAGCAAATGAAATACGCTTCAGAACCGAATGGATGCTTTAGTGATAAAATGAAATAGCCAAATGGAAGGAATACATATTATAGTTTGGGGTTTAAGTGTTGAGAAATGCTTTAGTAATCCGACTCTTACTAAGTGAACGGGGGGTGATTCGAAATCAAATTACACAAATTGAATCTCAACATGTCCAAAAAAAGGATAAATGTTCAAGAGAAACTTGGTTCAACATTTGCTTAAAATTTCAATATGTATGAGACATTGATTTTTTGAAGTTGCTGACATTGAATTTCAAAGGATGCACCGGGAATTCATTTGCTCTCTTTTTGTTAAGGACAGATGCATTAATCTCAGATGCTATTTTAGACATCTTAATCGAGTCCCACTTGCATTACCATTTCCCAACCTAAACCAGAGATGAAAACCAGACTTTCTCGATACAATTCCATTCTCATCTCATTTCAACCACTTACATGTCTGAGGAGCGTAATACTTCAACTTCAAATTTTAAAAGATACAGTACAGGATATTTTGAAAAATGAATACAAGCCCACTCACTGAAAATACAAAAACATACAGCGGTATGAATAAAGTTAAAATTCACTACTCTTGGATGATCAAAACTTTTTTCCGAACAACCCTAAAAGTTTAGTCTCTGAGAACCATTGGGAAAATGGAAACCACAAGGCATTACACTGGAACGTATATAAAATTAGTTTCAGTTCCTTAGGGACATTAATTGAGACAGTTTTACAAATTAAACTTGACATATCCTGCTTCGGCAAGAACAATTGCATGGGGTGGATTTATATAATTCAATTAAAGGTTATGCTAATAAGAAATAAAATTAACATGGACTTCTATGCTTAAGAAATGCTTATGTACACATCTTGAAATCAATCTGACAAATTATATCTGTCAATAATTGCATAGCTTGCAAGATATTCATACCCAGTTTAGACATTTTATCAATCGTGGGATAGACTTTAGATAGAACTTAAGATTTAAATACTATATATTCCACTTTGTGTTTCATCTACCAAAGCTTCTTGTTGATCAAACACTTTCTAACCTCAAATTGATGAAGTGATAAGACTGGTAAGCAATAAAATTATTTAAATCAACAAATCACTCAAGGTACTCTCCGAACTTACAACTGTTAAGAGATTGCATTTTCTTGCTCATCAGAATTAAAAAAAATGAACTTGTAGTCGTCGATCATATCATATCTAACCAAATCACAAGATACAATCTTTAATTATAATCCAATTTGTAAAATGTGATAATTTCACAGTTTCAATGTACTCCCCATCAGTGTAATATTAAGTGCTTACAAACTCAAAAGAAACATTCCAGCCTCCATGTTTGGTTTGGTTCAAAATGCAATAAAAATTTGTCCACAATGATTAGTTTGTCTAATCTAAATCCAGTAGAAAAGTAGCAATGGCAATAAAAAGCTTAACAACATTACATAAATACTTAAGTATTCAACCCACTCCCAAATTTCAAAGAATTTAAAAACCATAAAATACTGTAATTGTATTTGCATCACAAAGTTGAAACCAGTTTGATTTTATTGGTACAAATAAACCCCCACAATCTAACATCAAGACCTCAACAATATGCACAATTTTTTTGTATTCAAATCGTGTGGTTTTCGATAAGGAGCAAGTGTCAGTAATTAATTCATCTATTATCAAGAATTGTCCAACAACTTTGTGGAATGTGGAAACATTAGATGCTACAGTACTTGTCCCCACCGGCTGTCAATAACCTTAAAACGAAAAGACACGCTATTACATAACTCTTAAGTTGAGTTGATTGTACATTCATCTTATTATGCCATTTAGCTGACCTGTGTGACTCTAGATAGTTAAATGAAGTCATTCTAATAAATATGTATGTACAAATATTCTAAACACTGTTTTTGGAGAGAGCTTTCCTTACTCGTCAACTTATCATGAAGAATATCGTTACCGGTACGCAATTTGGAAGACGAGCATTTCACAATAGGATCCATTTACATACAAATTAGATCTCAACTAGCGTAACTTACAGAAAATTTTGACACTCGCCGAATTGAATGGAGGATTGTGAAGAGATTTATGGGATTTTCATGACAAAACTAATTTTGCCGTTCAATTTCTTTTTTTAATCTACAAATTACTGCAATTTAAATCACAATTGCAGTAAATTATGATTTTGCAGGGAATGAAGGATGGCTATAATGAATTTTTAATGTTGAAAACTGTTTTTTGGAAATTTTGGAAAAGTATTTATTTAAGTAATCGAAACACTAGCATGTGAACCATTAAAATCCATAATACCAATTGACAGATTATGTCGGGTTCCAATTGATATCTCATTTTGGGATTTCATAAATCACTTTACAAGTTTCCTGCTATAGAACATTAAGTAATTTGATTTTTTATTACGACTTCAAGATAGAATTCAAAAATCTTACGTCAATATGATTTTTCCGGTTTCAATAGCAAATAAGCAAATTTCGATTACAGTAGATTAATGTTTCGTAATTGCTCCATAATTAATCAACTAGTAAGACGAAGAAGCATAAACAATTGAATACAATTTTTACAAGATAGATAAAAGTGACAAACACATTTGATGCTGAGGCTAAGCAATAAACACACCTTAATGTAGTTTTTAGATTGAATCAAAATCAATAATTTAAACAAAGTAGCTATGTACAAGATTGTATGTATAAGATTAATTCTTCAAAGATGCAATGCTTAATAAATACTCGATACATTTTATATCAAGACTTTAAGAGAACCGTTCGTTGCTCTGTCGGAGTTATTTAGTTGTAAAAGTAATCAGGGTTGAAGTTGTTCAATTATTCAATAGTTGAATAAGAAAGACGACTCATCTTCACCGTGTTATGAAACGATTAATAGCAGCAAACTATAGTGCCACCCATGAAGGGAATTTTGATAAGGTTTGGATTGCCACCAACGACTTTGATTCTTTTAATGTCTTGATGTTTTGGACTCTTACTTTTCAATGACAAAATTCAACACATGTCTTACAATTTAAACATGTCTTTCAAAAGTCATTAACACTATATTTGGACAGAAAAACGCATCAATTTATTGCTGATTGTGAAATAATTAAGAATATTTTTTTTTGAATAATCCAGCATGACATCCGACTGTGGATTTTAATTACTTCAAGGAATGAAACTCTAAACCTGAAATTAATACTTTCGCAACTCCGTCCAATTTGATATTGTATAATGTTTTCATACAATGAAGTGAACCAAGCAAAGAGCGACATGAAAAGTACATGGCCTCTAAAAGATTAAATTTCTTTTACCGGCTTATCATAGGCATTAGATTTTTTTTCGTTGTAAAAATTTTTGAATAAAATATATTTGAAAAAGAACAACGTGTTTTTCTAACCGGTTTACATAAATAAATATTTCAGCAATGAATTATTAATTAATATACCTATGTACATATATTAATTCAACCGTTAGCATAATTCTAATCAAGGTTGATTTGAGCTGTCCTAAGATGTGATTGTTAATTGTTAGAAACGCTTTCGGTAGTATTTATTTCATTAAATACTTGAAATTAAATTTTTTGCAATCAGTTTTGAATCAAAAAAACAAAAAGTTTAATTGCAACCTGATATTTAACCTTGTGCTGCGGCACCCGAAACAGTTCAATTTCATTATGGTTTTAATTGAGCTTACCTATAAAAGAGGAAAAACATGTAAATTAAAACAGATCGTAACAGGGATTGCCAAAGAATCAAAGAATGGCAAAAATAAGTATTTTTAGAGGAATGACGATTGGCGATATGCGTATGCATATAATGTTGAATTATGTATATGTAGCATTATTTTACATGCATTTACATTTAAATGTTTACTATAAATCAATGAATTTAATTCAAACTTTATGAAAACTGAAATATAGGTATAAATATAATATCAGTTAGCAAATTAAATTCTTTGTGACACTGTGTTTTATCTATTATCTAATTCTCTATTTAATTTAAAACACTCCACTCTTAAAAAAATCATATAATAAATGCGGAAAGTGCTTAATCAAATGTCTCGAAATGAGCATACAGTAGAGGACAATAAAACACTCAAAAGAATTCTTTTGATGTCATTGCATTGTTTATTATCTTTCATACCGTTGGTGGTTGGTTTGTAGAGGACACCTTCGTTTAAAGTCCTTTTTCACTGTCGTCATTTCGTTCTCTGCAAATGACGGTCAACGAGTATTTTGTTTGTGGTTCGCGTAATTCTTTTGTCGAATTGAATGATTTGTGTGGTTGATTGATATCCCATCCGCTATTATTCCCTCAAATGAATAGCTCACCCAAAAATTAGAAACCTAATTTATAAGTTGTATATTTGTTTATAGAAACAAAACAACGATGCGCAGAAAATGCCACATTGAACACGATGATTATTGCTTGAAGCTTTTAGGTTTCAAAAAAATAACGTTGTCTCGTACAGTGGGCTTACAAATGTATGTATGTACAAAAACTAAAGTGGGTTGGTTGTGTATTATGATGGTTTCCGAAATAATTATTAAATCGAATTCTCAA
>JAAOWG010000636.1:0-13703 GCA_036491945.1 Paranurophorus simplex
GAGAGCGGTTTTGATGATAAGCATGAATTTGGGATTTAATATTAAAATGAAATATGCAATCTGGTAGCTCGGTCTCTTTTGATGTGTTGTGTGGTGTGACTGTGATCCTTTTTGAGATAAAAGTATTTTCTGATATCACTCACGAACAAAAACCAGTTAGTCTTGATGAAACATGATGGCCGGCTTTGTCACGAAATTATGCAATATTTTAGTCTTTTAGCTCTTTAGATTTTTTCTTATTAGAACTGTGGCAGGGTGGGGTAATGGGTTGAAAAGAATTGAAAGTAATGCCACACATTAGCACGTTTATGTGAGGACAGGGCGAGTCTGAGTGTAAGCTTAAAAGTAAAAGTTAATTACCCTCTGGACAAAAAATGATGCAACAACACAACACAAACATTTTTTTGTAAGAGAATTTCATAAAGAATCCGTAAATACTGATATTACCCCTTTGATCCAAATTAATCTGGGTGGATTTGGTACAAAGAATTCATAAATCCTCACCGTCGTCCCCACCCACCGCAATTTCAACAGATATTAATACAACAAACTGACGAGAGGCTGTTGAAACCAATTAACACTTTTAAAACGTAGAAAAGGATCAATTAACTTTACTGCTTTTCATTTTTAGACAAGGGTATATGGGGAAGCTGAGATTGTGATGTTGAGGTGCTATTTGGAGAACCACACCTCCTATTTTGAGAGCTGCAACCTCCTCCCAAAATTTTTAAATTGGAAAAGGTAAGCCCAGGAGATGGAATGAATAAAAGGAAGGACTTAAATGTGCATTTATGATTATGATTACATGGTTTGTAGAATTGGGTCTATAAAATGTTTGTTTGAGCCCTTTCTCTCCTGTTTATTTACTTATTGCACAATAAAAGTTAAATTGTCGATTATCATCACTTAATTTTAAAGATTTTATTCAAGTGAGGTGTGGAGGGTGAAAGTGGATTTGGGTTGGATTAATAAAATGGAGAAAGTATTGAAGAAAGTTGATAAAATATTTGAAGAAAACATTTAACAAGGAATTAGAGCCAAGATGTTATCTTTGCTTATAATTGATGAAAGTTGATAATGAGGGGAATGTTGTAGTAGATGGGCGTATTTTCCCCAGGGGGTGCATGATTATGGGAAGAGAGCGGATAAATAGGAGGGCTTTACTTTACCATTTTGGTGGAGTCTCACAACTTGAAAGTCACGCCTTACTTTTTCCCAACAAACTCTACATTTCCCACACCCACTGAAGCCAAAGCCCCTTGCCCCCCACACCCCTTATCCCTAATAAGACGTGGGACAGAGTTGTTGTTTTTTTTAAAAAAATTAATTTCCATTTGAAAAACCCCTAAAATGAGTCCCAAAATGGTAGTTTAGTTTTATAGTGGTTAGGTTAGGTTTTTATTGGGAGGTTGAGTTTCTAGTAGAAAAAAGGGTACTTGATGTTTATGCAGCTAAGGATTGAATGTTGAGAAGCCTCAAAGTATTGAACAATAGGATGATGATAGTAGATAAGACTCCGGTTTTCATTCTCATTCCGTAGTCTCCCTTCAAACTCGAAACCATAAACATCCCAAAAATATCACTGCCCTCCTGAAAATTAAAGCAAGCTCTCTGAGCAGCTTTTGAAAAAGTTTTTTAAAAAACCCACAACACTATAAAGTTGAGTGAAGTGCTCTTTATACTTATAATTCAATACCAAACCCCTATCCCTTGTTTGAGGAAAAAGTAAAGTTTGGTTAGGTTCATAGAATTGTGTTAAAATTATCATGATGGCCTATTATAACGGAGCAGTTACAATGTTCCCTGGACCCAATCGTTCTCATTACCATCCCCATCATCATCCTTCACAAACATCTCAAACGAATTATACCCCATATCCCTACACCTATCCACACCCCCATCCAACCCAACAACATCAAGGAGCTGGAATCATTCCAGGTGCATCCTCAACGGAATTAAATTGTCCACAATATCCTCCTCATCAGTTCCCATCTCAAGTTGAACCCTGGCATCCTCATCATCCTCAAAATACTTTTCATCACCAGTACAACGTTGCGGCGGCTCGAGCCCCTTTGGGTTATGAAGAATGGAGTGTAAATCATTTACATGCTCATCACCATGCTTCTTCATCATTTTATCATCATGCCCAACCGTCCCCACCAAGTAGTACCCCATCCCCTAATCCCTTAATTAATAATCCAACTAATGTTATGTATGGAACAAATGGGGGCAGTCCATCTTTTAAAACAGAATTTGTTTCATGCTCTTCTTCCAATCCTCAGGTGAGCATTTCCTCTTTTGCCCTTTTCAAACCTTATAGAACAAACTATAAAGTTTGTTGTCTCAACTTTTTGTTGCATTTGGAAGTGTGTATTGTGGGAACTTGATTTATTTATGATTTTTTTTGTACATAGGAGAATGCATCACAAGGGGGAGGTGAGATTAATGGAGGAATTGTGGGGGGTGGTGGTGGCCCAACCCCACATTCTCCAGATTCCGGGATGGCTATTTCTGATGGTGTGTCATCTTCCGGATCTCCTGCAACCGGTTTATCTCAATATCCTTCAAACCAAACTCCAAATAATATTGCCAACAATCAGGCCCAACAATGTTTAGGAGGTCCTTCATCTTCCGGTGCGGGTTCAAGTGCATCAATGAGTTCAACAATTTCATCAGACCAAACAATGCATCTACATAATGGATCTCAATATAGTATTGGACAAAATACATTGATTAATATCGCAAATGGTAGACCAACTCAGGCAAGAAGTCCTTTTGAATGGATGAAAAAACCCACATACTCTACCGTTGCATCAAGTTCAAGCAGCAACAACGGTAAGTTGGAATTATGTAAGTGAAACAAAATCTTTTTTTTACCTTAAACACTCTCAAGTTCCATGGTTTCATCATCATCTTTTGAAGTATTCCTAAATTTAAAGTGCAAGAGTTGAGGTTTGTTTGCGAGAGATTTGAATTAAGCAAATATTTGGCTAACTCCGCATGATAAACGAGGATTTGCTCATCAATTTCATTTTATGTTTTAAAGCCACTTGTTTTTGGTGAGCAATGTGGCCCTTGGGTGGTTGACAAAAATGAGAACATGTGCATAGAATTAAATGTCTCATGGGGTGGGGCTATAAATCTTTTTTTGAGAACTGTAGCAGACTGTATGGCAACTTTATTTTATTAGAAATTTTGAATAATTTTATTCAACCTTTACCTACATCCGTGTTTTAAGAAGAGTAAAGAATGTGTATTGACAAGCGTTAAAACTCCCCGAAAGGGGTTGCCTCCTGCTGTGAAATACATTTTAAACCTTTTTTTTAAACACAAGACTATAAATTCAAATACAATATGCCATTTGTTTGAAGATTTGCTAAAGGATTGAGTTATCATTGAGAAGGTTTGTAGGGAATTTTGGTAGTCCGTTAGTTTTGACTTTTTGACTTGTTCGGCAGGCTCTCAAAGAAAGGGTCGTTTTCATGTCTAATTTTACATGAAAATAATGGACTTTTGGGGCCGGTTGTTGTTGACACTTGCTGGTTGAGTCTCTCGTGCCCTGTGTCAAAACAAAATATTTCCAAAGCCAAAGCACCGATTTGGGCAAAGTGATCCTTTGGGTATAGTCCCCTTTACTTCAACTACTTACATATCTATATACCTTTAATTTTGGAGTGGGGTGTGGTTGGATGAAATGATAGGATGATCAAGCATGTTCGAAAACCTATAGATAGGATTTAATTGATAAGTGCTCTTATCCACAAAGGATACCGCAAATTGTCGGGATAATTCATCTCAACTTTTTTGCACAACATTTACCCTCACTATCATAATCCATTTGGTTTCAACGTCCTTTTTTTGCGACTCTTGACATTGAATTTTGACGTAGACCCAAATGGTTTTGGTGATGAGATGAATGTGAGAATTCCTCAACAATCTGTCCCACTCTCAATCTTTTTCCCCAATCTCCCTTGAGATTTGATAACTGCTGGAGGAGACTGAGGGATGGATGAATGATGAAACATTTTTTTTGTTACAGCTAAAACAAGAACAAAAGACAAGTACAGAGTTGTATACTCTGATACACAGAGGTTAGAGTTGGAAAAAGAATTTCACTACAGTCGCTATATTACCATTAGGAGAAAGTCGGACCTTGCTGTCACCCTTGGATTATCAGAAAGACAGGTGAGGGATGATGTTATATATGGTTCTCCTCTCTCTCTCTCTTTTTTCTCTTTTTCATATTCGTATTGTAAACTAATCCTTTTTTCTTAGGTGAAAATTTGGTTTCAAAATAGAAGAGCTAAGGAACGTAAAATCACAAGAAAAAGGGATGAAATGATGGGGCGTGAGAAATTAACGACAATGGTGAACATGCAAGGAGCCATGATGTGTGGAAATCCAATGGGAAACTCTTTAATGTAATTAAATTAATTAGCTTTCATCCATAGACCAATAAATTATCGTTTGTGAGTTAATAATCTCATAAAAATGGAAAATCCATCAGTATCTTTTGACCCCAAGGAAAGTTCCTTGTTTGCTTTCACTTCCATTATGGTTTCCACAATTATGAGATAATTGATGTTCACAATTATGTATTAGTCAAAAAAACGTCCATTTATAATACACAAAGCTTCTTATAGTTTCCACTTTTTACCGTGATAGTATTCTATCCCCTTTGTAATATAAAACCATGTATATAATTAAACAAAAAAATCATAATAATGGCATTAACCACCGAACTCTTAAGTTAAACGTACAAATACTGTAGCTACCTCTAGGCCGTTTTTAAGTTTGAAACTATTTTAATTTATTTTTAAGTTTTGTGAAGCTGTCCTAGTTGCACATTTTATTTTATGAGTTTATGATAATACAGAATTTTAATTCATTTTGTTGTACAACAAATTTCCGTGTTTTTAATTTTGATCCCTGTTGATCTGCTGGGTACTTTCCCTTTTGTATTGGTGTGCCATAAAATTTGAGCTTGTGCAGATAATAATTAATTTGAACATTAACCATTAATTAATTAGTTTATCCTTACTCCCATTAATTTGAGAGATGACAAAATTTAGCTCGATACGGTTTTCCTGTATTTTTGTCCCCTTTATAAAAATGTGGCTATGCTTATAGCCTTGTTGATCCATTTGGAAGATTTTATTGCCCAAAAGGCAACTCCCTTTTTGTATCTTGAACTAGATCAGAGAAGAATGGTGAAAAGGAAACATTTTGGGTTTGTGTTTCTCTTGCCACAAAAAAACCTGTTTATTCCCTTTTGGTTTGTTTCGGTTATTGGTGTTCGAGGGACGCTTTATGATTATATTTGGGCTGCACAAAAGCCTCTAAACAGCTTGTAAATGGTAGTTAAACTTAACATCTTTCTTTACTGCAGCGGCTACAGACAAACCAAAATATTTGCCCTAAACACGACAGCAGGGGACATCACGACAAAGCATTCAATTTTTTTTTCTACACAAAAAACACCTATGTATTTCTTACAAGAATATGGAAGCGGTAGAGCTTTTTTTATGCATTGTTTTTAGTTCATTTGCATCAAAATCCTTCGGACTTGAAATTTGACTTTTGAGACAATCTATGGGGAAGATTGAGTTGACCCCGAAACATTTCGGTGCAGTTATACGTGTAGAGGAAATTATTTATTTAGATTACAAACATCATGTTAAAGGGGAATGATATTGCTGTCAAGAATATTCGTTAGCTATTGGGAAATATATTTGTATTTGCTTTGTTGCAATTTGTAGCGAATAGTGCAAACACATTCTGATCTTATTAGTGGAAAATAAAATATGAAACACCTTGAAGTTAATTTCTTGGGTTTTTTAAACGAGTGAAAATCTACTTATAACTAACTGGGACAATTGGGTTTTATTTATTGGGAGCAACAAA
This sequence comes from Paranurophorus simplex, assembly GCA_036491945.1. NCBI lineage: Eukaryota > Metazoa > Arthropoda > Collembola > Entomobryomorpha > Isotomidae > Paranurophorus > Paranurophorus simplex. The sequence continues at coordinate 5,905 of JAAOWG010000636.1, forward strand.
ATTGCAAGGTTTAACTGCCCTCAAAGGAAAGGTAATAGTACAAAATTTTAATTGCAAATTTTCAAACTTTTATTTGTGGGTCTTTAGGAAAGTTATCAGCTACTTTTAAAACCCATCTGGAAAGTAAAAGATTGAATTGTTTTTTGGTTCGCATTATGCTATGTGATTTTCATTAAGCGAAAGCTATGGTACGCAAATTTATGCATCGAATTGCATCGAATATTATGATTTTGTAAATAACGCTTCCTTTATTTGCAGCAAGTAAAATGACGATTTATTCCAAAAATTGGCAAACAGTTTAAAATACCAAAATACAAGAAAATCATCTGAAACTAAAATAAATTTTGGGTACGGAATCCGAATACGAAAGAGAAAAAGGTTTGAAGAGTGAATAGAAAAGAACTTAAAATTTTCGAACATTTCCGTCTCTCTTGGAGTCATAAAGTACCCAAGGATGATTCCATCCATGTACTTTAGTATCAAAAACTGTCTCAAGTGTTTGATCGTTATCATAAGTGTATCGGAGTGGAGAATCAAGTCCATCTCGTTTGGAATCATAGACAACATAAGGGTGATCAACTCCATCCCTCATGGAATCATAAATAACCTCGTAGTTGGAATAATCAAAGGATTTGGCCATTGGTTGTTGCTGATAAGTCATCATAGGCTCTTTTTGATAAGTCATCATCGGCTTTTGCTGATAAGTCATGACTTTGGGCACTTGTTGGTTGTACATCATTGGCTGTTGACGGTTGTATTCTTGTTGTATAAAGGGTTGTTGACGGATGCGGTTGTATTCTTGCCGTTGTTGCATTATGGTCTGTTGATGACGGGCAAAGGCTGGTACTTTAGGCTGCTCAAAAGTCTGCTTGTGGATATATGCTGGAGCTTGTTGTCTCTGAACAGGAATTCTATGTTCTTCAGCCAGAGGATCACGACTGTATGCAGCAACATCCTTCTTATGATCATCTATTAGATTAAAAACATAGATTAAAAATATAATCACTCGTGCAACAAAAATTGTATAAATAACTTACAAATCGTTGGAACGACTTGATCAGTATTGTACAAGTTCTGGGTAAATCCAGACTTTGTAGCCCCGTAAACGAGGTCTCCTTCTTGGACTGTTTGAGAAGCCGCAACAGCGAAGAATGAGAAGAAAACCTTAGAAAAGGATTAAAAATGTTGCAATCCTTTTGAATCCAACTTACTAATGAAGCCTTCATGATGGAACTATTACAGTGATGTTGTCCAAGTGAAATGGATTCAAGAAGTGAAGAGCTTCCAGATCCGGAGTCATTTTATACCAGTTGTTCCATCCAAAAAAAACTAACTTTGTTCATCCCATAATTCGTCAAAGATGTTTAAAGGGATCCATTCATTAGTTTAATTAAAGTAGACGGTTAGGAGTCAGCCTCATCATCACTCTCCATACAACACCTGCAAAAGATTTACTGGATGAAGAGGAGATCATGATGATTATTGTAAAACTTTCGGTTTGTTTGCTTTATTACATTGTTGGAAAAGTTGTTAATGGTTTAGGTCTAATTAATGAGCTTGAGATGAGAATAAATGGTATTTGAGATGGGTGGTTTAGAGTCAACTTATGAACAGGATTTATTCAGGTTTTTGATCGTTTACACATTTCTGTAAAACCCAGCAAGTCTTTTTTATTTTGCATCTCATTAAAAGATGAAAGTAGAGATGAAGTGGAATTTGTAGATTTCGTACCGGTTTAATAAATTGTGTCCATGACTTATGAAATTAAAAACTGTAAGGTGATTTTTTATATCGTTCCATCGGGATGAGAAATTGTAAGCAATTAAATAAAATCAAGACTCCATTGATCGTCACGCTAATAACATGAAATTATATGAATCAATTCAATTCAAACTTTAGTTTGTGCGTCATTGATGTTTCAAAAAAATTCAATTAATAAAGCTTAGCAAGAAAAATAAATGAAATGAAATAAAGGTCTTTTCGGCGGATTATAAGAAAAACTCCAGGGATTTGCATCACTCTTGCAAAATTTAATTATTTTCTTTCTTTCGTAATTTGCAAGTGGATGACCATGACTCTTTAATGACCCATTTCAAGACCACTATCCCCATTCAGCATAATGTTAACAAATCACTTTTGAAAAACGTGTCTTGCTTGTTGAGTGAAAATTAATCTAATTCCTCACGAAATACGGGGAATATGTATTTAATTTGAGTTTTAATGCATAATCTCATCCTCTAGTTAATATTATTTTATACTGCTTCTCATTTCATGTCATGATCTCTGGTCAAAACCTGCAAATCTCGCAAAAGGCAATGTAGCTAACAAGCAACTGCTATTTAGAAATAAAATTAGAGATGATGCATTCCCTGGAATAATTAAAGTCTAATTCTGACCTTATCCCTATTAATTTATTGTTTTGTTGAACATTTGGGATTGTCAAAGAAGATGATTCGTCTGGAAAAGAAATTCCACAAATCCAAATTTATTATTGTTTTTTTTGCCTAGAATTGTTTTTCATATTAAAACTACTGCCCTCACTGTCCAATCTGAGGATCTACAGATTTAATCCAATCATAATAGCTCGCCATGTTAGTGAAGACAACGGGAAAACCAGATTGACCACAAGTCGTTCCCCAAGATGCTAAACCCAAGACGGTATATCTCTCATTTCTTTTATCCTTGCAGACCAAGGCTGCACCCTCATCACCCTATAAATTAAAATGTAATTAATTAGCAATTTAATCTCTTTCATTTTAATCACATTTTAAGGAATCTTAATAATTTTAATCTTCTACCTTGCAAAGACCCTTTCCCCTCTCGCCACCAGCACAAAGGAAACTTTTTTGATCCAAAAGGAATTTGGAGTCCCCCACATTACTTCTTAATGCATCTTGACATGTTTTGCCATCAACAACGGTTAAATCCACTTCCTTCATGATATTCCTTTCGTCTTGCTGCTCTGCATTGGGGGATGGTGGGGGTGGGGTTGGATTTAGAATTTTGGTCAATGAAGGTTCCACCCCCCATCCAGCGACAAGACATTTTGCTCCATGAAAGTTGCCTTGTTCTTCATTTTTGGGGAGGCAGGCGGATCGGATACTTGGGTATGAGGAGAGATCCACAAAGTTTGATAGTTTAAGTATTGCAATATCATTTTGATAAGTTCTCGGATTAAAATTTGGATGAATGATGATTTCACTGACTCCAACTTCTTTGGGGGAGAAGGGCTCATCATTTGTGACAAGATCCCATTCACCCAATCGAACTTTAAGCTTGCCTGATCTTCCTGATTTTTGAAGAGTTTCTACATTCCTTGCCGTGGTCAAAACAACTCTCCATGAAATTAAAATACCCAGACCATAAATAACTTTGTTGTTTGTATCCATAACTAGGGCAGTCCAAGGGTAGTCACCATAATTAGTTTCACCGTATAAGGGGTAGGGATTAAAATAGGGAAAATTTGCAGGGACCCCACACCCTGGTCCAGTTGTTAAACAGCACATAACCTCATTAGTTCTACAGGGGGTGTGTTTACCGCACGTTTTACACGAACTACTTGATAGTTTGTTCCAGTGCAGTAGTATTTGTTGATGCATCTGCAATAGCTTGGAAAGTAAGAATGAGACAAATCCTCATATCCACTACTCCCTCCAAGCTCTTGACGAACTAGATCTATTGAAAGGAATAATTTGTGAAAATATAGAGATTTTGACCCAGGGCGTAGTACCTCCTTGAAGGTCTTGGGTGGAGCCTTTCGTGGTTACATTTACTAAGACCGGCTCATCTGCCGCGGAATCAGGATAATGTTGAAGAGATTCGTTAAAAATTAGCCAGTGGAGTTGGTGCTCGTCAATTTTGATATTGTGAATGTCTCCAACCACAAAGACGCTTGATAAAATCCAAACGACAAAATAAATAGTGGCCATGAAGTAGTCTTTACAGATGGGAGAGAATTTCTAAACTGTTCATTCCCTTGAGTTTGATCCCGAGTTTAAATGAAATGGTAATGTACTTTGAGAAATTAGCATAAAAGTATGAGTGCTTTATTACCTTTGCCAATTTCCAGTTTTCCAACTAAAATGTGGACATTCACCTGAAAAAGTCATTTTCATTGTAATACAACAATCTAAAGGTTAAAATCTAAAGTCAGCAGCAAGGTCAAGCAGTCTCAGATTACAACAATAATTCATGGAATGATGATACAAAAACTATGATACGATCGTTTATTTCATCTTAAGAAACATTCAAAATTCATAATTCTATCACAACAGTACCAAGTTACTTGATAAGCAAAAATATTATTATTATTGGGAGTGAAAGTATGGAGTAGTTAGTAGGAAATGTTATTTTCAATCCAAGGTAAGAAACTTTGAATGTTAACATACACACCGGGTACAAGATAATCCGCACAACCTAAAAAAACACGTGTTATTAAATTTAATTCATTTTATACTGCCTTTCATCTTACCAATTCCCCAGGCCACCATCCCATAAACGTTCCAGACTCCGTTGGCTTCACACATAAGTGGTGAACCCCCATCTCCGGTACAAGAATCCTTGCCTTCTTCTCCTCCAGCACAGACAAAGCTATGTCGATTCAATTCAAAATATTTTCCAAGACGCGTTGCCCTTAAGAGATTTTCACAAGTTTTAGACTCAACCAAGGGTAAATCCACCTCCCGCATTATGTAAGAATGTTTTCCAGAACCGAAGGCATCTTTACCAAACCCAGCAACCCAACACCTAAATAAATGCTAATAATGTCTATTCGTGCCTTTGAAACTTGTTCTCACCGTTTTCCAGTGAAATCGGCATAAGGTTTGGGTAAACATGCAGTTTTAATATGAGGGAAGGCGTTGACGTCAATTGGTTTTGCTAATTTGACCAATGCAAGGTCATTGTATAAGTTTTCAGGGTTGAATTGCGGGTGAATGTTTATGTTTTCTACATCAATTTCAACATTCTTGTAGGGTTCGTCATCATCTTTAGCGTTCCATTCTCCTAACCTAACTTTCATGTAGGTACCGGGTCTGAAGAATAAAAAAACATTAAAAGATTGAGCAAAGCTGGAACGTGAATTACTTCCAAGATTGTACTTTGTGGGCTGCCGTTAAAACATAGTGTGCATTAAGAAGTACACCTGCACCAATGTAATTATTTCCCTTTCCCAATATTACTGCCATCTTTAAAAAGAAAATGTATGAAAATATATATTTGAGGTAAATGTTACCCATGGATAAGCACCAAATTGGGCTTGACCGTATTCTGGGACCCAACCAGGTACGTTGATTATATTTCTTCTACCACAAGTTCCATAGCCAGCCTCATCCCCACCGCCACCACCACTACTAGCACAACAATAAACGTGTCCTGGAAGACACTGAACGCCACCAGCACCAGGAGGCTGTAAAAATAAGAAGTACCAAAAGTAAGATTTTGACTCTAATATGATTAACAACATACTCTATTTACAATCCGAATGTCTATTATACCAGCTCCATCCTTGATGGGATTTGTTCCTAAATCATCTTGGGAACCTCCGTATGGGTCTTTGTCCCCATGATGAGGTTCCTCAGGGAGATTACCTCCAGGGTAAGGTGAGGCTGGATCACCCCCTCCAGGCTGGGGCAAGTCACCACCCCCTCCAGGCCCTGGATAAGGTCCAGGTTGGGGCAAATCACCACCCCCGCCAGGTCCTGGATATGGTCCAGGTTGTGGGACAGCGCCAGTAGTTTTACAATTTTCGAGAGGCACGCATTGACATCCATTTCCTCCTTGAAATCCACCCCCATCAGCATAAGTATCTACTTGAGTAGTTGGAATAATTCCACCCCCACCATTTATTAGTCCACCTTGATTATAACCGGGTACTGGTGGTTTTCCAAGCGTTGGAGCTAAAAGCCCTAACCGTTCTTCTTTTCCATCCTCTAACTTTTTAACATCTTCACCAAACACAGAGACTGATAAAATAAAAACTCCAATTGCCCAAATCATCTTTCCCATGATGAAGATGATTAAGAATAAGACGCAAAATGCAAGAGGAGCAGGGTTTTATATCTGCATGAATGACTAAGACCAACAATTCTTAAGAAAAGATTATAAAAAACAAGCATCAACTGGACAATATCTTCCAACATGGTAAAGCAACATTCTACTACTCGTCCACCTTCAATGTCAAACTACGAAATAATTAGCATATCTAGCTACAAATAATTATGCATGCTACTAACTGAGAATAACGATCAATCTTTTTTGCAAGGTTCCTCTCCCTCTTATTAGATGAAAAATAAGTTGTGTTTGAGATCATTGCTAAATCAAGTGACAAAAGATGCTTCAAACTGGAACAAGTTATTCATGTCAACTTAAAGTTGCTAAAATTTTTCTTTCCATGTCCTAAACGTATAAAATGTATGGAAAAAAATGTATTTATTGAAGCATAAATTACTCTCTCACGTCACTCTTATACCAAGAAGATGTAACAATTTAATTTAAAAAAGTTCACTTTTTGTTTTTCTCTCCATTTTGATTGCTTCCCTTTGGCTGAACAACTCCCATGTCTTCAAGATGTGTTTACTTTGGGCTTTCTTAAAATTGCTGAAATAAAATCATATATAATCCTACATAAATCCATAAATTAAAAGAAGCTCATACCAATGATTTGAGGTGATGTCCCTAAAAGTGACCAAGTCCTCATAAGTTTTTCGGCAACTCGATGTACTTGAGGTGAGTTTGAAGGGCCTCTGTCCCCTTGTTTCCTTTCTTGTTCAAAAATATGATCCAAGGCTGGAGTTAATGTGGTAAGGCCACGTTTCAAATAGATTTTTTCTATAATTAATCCTCCCTTAATTGCATCCTCAATTAATTTAGTTCCTTCAAGAGCAATTTTCCTTTGAGAATTTCCTATAATTATTTCACCCATCGTTAAACTATAAGTAACACCCGATTAGCCAAACCTACCTACTCCGCTTACAAAGTCTTACCTGAAATCACTGCTGGACTTATTTGTTGCATCAACCACAACTATGGTATCCCTTTGTAATTTGTTTAAAGGCTCATATACTTTTAATGGAGTTCTGGAAATAGTAGATTTAGTTCTATTAAATAATTGCCACGAGTTTGTAATTGTTTGAAAAATCCTATAGTCTCCAACAGTACCCATCCTTCCCTTTCGAAAAAAAAATCAAAACCCAAAATCCGTGAAACTCTGGCAGATTTAACCCTCACGCTCACTTATCACATTCCACCAAAACCGCCGGCTTCAAAATTAAACACAATCTACATCATCTATTAAGGAGTTTGTAAACTGAGTCTGATTCTCGTTTTACTCTGAGTAGAATGTTGAGTAGAGTCGAGTGAAAAAATTTTGTTTGTAAAGTGAGAAAATTAGATTCTACTCCTCCTAATTGTTTGGGGTGAAAAGTGAAAAGAAATGAAATGCGCCCTCATGTTAATCCTAATAGGAGATCTGAAAAGTGAGATTTAGTTTTTGCGGCAAAGACAAATTTGCCATAGAAGTTGAGTAGAATTTGTTCTACTCTGGGTGTCTAGAGTAGAAAATATTCTACTCAGACTCGAAAATCCTCAAACCCAAAGTTCTCTAGACCCGAGTTGAGTAGAATATTTTTGGGTTTCATTCAGTTTACAAACTCCTTACTTTTAAAAATTTCGGATTGTTAATGCACAATTCCTCCTTTTATATTATAAATAATATTCAATAGATTTTAGCCCGAGGCAGGGCATATGTGCTTCATGTTCGTCCGGGACATTCTAGCGGTCGAACCGATGGACAGATTTGG
>JAAOWG010000637.1:0-13674 GCA_036491945.1 Paranurophorus simplex
AGCATATATAGCAAGGCAGCTAAGCTTCCAAGGTGTGACATTTGAAATTGAAGAAGTTGGTCTAAGCGATGATTTTTGTCAAATGTACGACGATTCTGTTGATTTGGTAAGTAGTAGTTGGATAGTTTAATAATTTAAATTTTGTAGTGTTAATCACATTTTTGGATTTTCAGTGGGTGGAAGCAATGCAAAAATTCATTGAAGCTGCTGAATTAATGAAAGAAGATAATACATTTAGAAAAACAATGTGGGCCCAGTTTTGGTCATCTCATCAACGCTTCTTCAAATACTTGTGCATTGCAGCGAAAACTGCACGAGCTATCGAAATTGCTAGGTGAATTTTTCATTTTTTGGTTTAACGTAAGCAAAAAACCATTGTTCCTTATCCCATTAATTTTAGGGAGGCCTCCAAGGATGAAAAGTGTGTTGTCATTGGACTTCAGTCCACTGGAGAGGCCAAAACCGAGGATAAAACAAGGGGGAAAAGCAAAGGGAAGAAAATTACAGACTATTTTGTCTCTAGACGGACTAGTAGTCGAAAAACTCAAGAAGCATTAAGAGAAGAAAAACATCAGCTACTCATTAAGCTTATTTTAGATGAAACAGAGGATGGGCTACAAGTATGAATAGTGGTTCTTTGGAGAGATCAACATTCAAATTTTGGGTTTTAGGCTAAACGATTTCCTGGGAAGGGAAGGGGTGTGGTTGCAACAAAGCGATTTCTTAAAAATGAATTCGTAGTTGAATACGCTGGAGAGCTTATGATGGCAGCAGAAGCTAGAGCTAAAGATGCTAAATACGCTAAGGACGGCTTTGCTGGATGCTACATGTATTATTTTACCCATAACAACCAACAGTATTGGTAAGAGTTCTGCTTACTGAAGATGATGGGTATTTAATTTGATTTTGTAGTGTGGACGCGACTGATGAATCTGGTCGTATGGGACGACTCATAAACCATAGTCGAAATGGGAACCTCCTCACTAAAGTGGTTGAAGTGAAGGGATCTCCTAGACTGATATTTATTGCTAAAATGGATGTCGACGTGAATGAAGAGATAACGTATGACTACGGTGATCGTAGTGTTGAGTCTCTTCGTCACCATCCTTGGCTGGCGTACTGATTTTGACCTCAACCACAAGTTTCAAACACCACTGCCTCATCGTGTTTTATATTAATCAACATCTCGTGCATGTTATGTTTCTTCTCTAGAATTAAATTACATGGATAATGACTATGATAATGATAATACACTTTTGTAAACACCTAAATTATTCGCATTTTTTAAAATAAAAATAAAAACAATGAGTGCGGTTGAGCATGTATATTTACGACGGAAAATAAACGAGTACATATCATTGCGCGACGATGACACACTATATAAGCAACATCACTAATAACGGAAGGATTAGGGAGAAGAAGGAAAATATGATTAAGTAAGGGTCATTTGTATCTTCGACGATTATTGTATCCACCACCTTTGCGATTGTGAGCTTCATGACAAGATTTTGCATCCGTTGTTAAGGATTCTTTGTCCTTTTCCTTTGGTTTATTTCGAGTCTCACCTCCACTTCCTCGATCTCCTCTGCTTGATGAGCCTGAATCAAAAGTAATTAAAACTTAAAGAAAGACACAAATTATACACTCACCATTACCATTGTTATGTCTACCCTTACGAGCCACTACCACAAGTTCTTCAGTTTGCTGGGATAAATTAGTAACGCTGCCATTTCTATCCGTACTCCCTGAACTAGATGGATCCACACTTCTTGAAATATTCCCACCCGGCCTTATCTCCCCATCTCTCTCAGTCGATGTAGAGATCACCAGTAATTTAGTTCCTTCATTGAGATCAATTATTCCACCTTGACTTTTCTGTTTTTCATATAGTTGCTTCATTACTTCCTTTTTATCTTCCCACTCTTTCAAAACGCCACAAAAAACATTCTCTTCTTCAACCTCAACCTCTTCAGAAGGAGGTGGAGATGCTACTAGTTTGTTAATTTCCACACCTATCCCCTCCAACGGTTCACGACAAACTGGACAAGTTAACTCTTGCGTTTCTTTCAACAACTACATAAATAACAAGGCATTAAATCAATAATCATTTACATCACCCCTTTACATTATCATCTTCCTTAAAAGTCATGGCCAAATTTTTTAAATACTTTCCCAAGCAGTAGGAATGGAAATGATGGAAACATGGGGTCCTTGTGAAAACGTCAAATTCCGTAAAAGAGAAGAGACAAATAGGACATTCTGAAACTGGGCGATTGTTCTTGGTCAGAAACTCTTTTCCCATGTCAATCAGTTCAAATATCATTTGACAGCCGATTCTATCTTCACAACGTTCCTTCATACTTGTCATGAGTTCCTCCAACATTGTTTCATTCACTCCCCTTGGATTCCTGAACACAATCTTTGGTGATATCTTGGGATAATTTGGACATAGCAATAAATCCAATGTGAGCGTCACATAGCGAGATTCCTCATCATCCGCTGTTGCCGGATACAAAATCATGGATACTTCACAATCTCCTCCCCTTTCAACAAAGATTAAAACTTGAACAAAGATCAAAACTTTAGTAACTTACGGTAAATCACTTTTGATATGAATTTCATTTAAAAAAATTGCACAAAGGGTTTCCAGCTCTTCAGCACATGATCTATATGTAAAAAGAAACGTCAAAAAAAGACAATCCCATCATCATTACCAAAATCCTTACTCTGAGCACATTTTATGTTGGCTATTACTTCAAAACTAAAGGATAAGCGTTTGTAGCAAAATAAAATGGAGGGGAATTGACTAGTACTAGCAAATAATCTCAATACTCAATTGTTTTATCAATAATCACAAAAATTTTGTAGTTCCTTTATTCCAGAGGAGTTGGTGCTTATCTTTTGTCCAATGTTGAAGTTAAATTGTCCTTGATAAGGGGGAACAGGGTCCAAAAGAAGGAGTAGAAGGGATCATCATGATAAGTAGAATTTTTTTGTATTTTGAGGCCCACCACCACTTACTTACACACTTTTTTTTGAACCCAGTTTGAATTGCCACACACTCTCTATGACTTTTTTCCTGCCAAACTTCAACCCTTTGCAGTTGGCTTTAAAGACAGAATCAAATTTAGAAATTTTTCTTTTTTTTGTGAAATTTGAACGAAATAATTGATACATGGGAATAGTTTAGGTGAGTTTGGACATGATTATATTTGGGGGGGCTGAAGGGATCATTTTATTATCCACAGATCAACCATTAATTAAAAGAACTAAGCAAAAGGAGAGAGGGAAAGGGAAAAGATGGAGATTGAAGTCAGTAAAAAGGTTAGGGAGGCAATTAAGGCGAAATTATTGGAGTTGGGATGTCATGTTGGTAAGGGTTAAAAACAATGATAAATTGCCGTTCCTTTAAAAGAGTTGATGGAGTAGATGATGAACTACCGGATTACATTATGATACTTATTGCAAATAGAAGATCTACTCAAGAGATGGAAAATGATTTAGCACTGTTTTTGACGGAGAATACCAAAAAATTTGTGACATGGTTGAGCCATGTTTTGAAAAAGTTGGAGAAAGTGACGGCGGATCAGCCCAAAAAGAAGGATAAGTCTGTTGAGAGCTTGACCAAGAAGGAAAAAGAAGGGAAAGTCAAAAAGGGTGGGGATCCTAAGGAATTAAATAAGAAAGAGTCAAAAAAGATGGAGGAAAAATTGGAAAAGAAGATAGAGACGCCAATGGACAAGAAAGAAGGGAAGATTAAAATTACAAGGAAAGAATTTCCAACAATCCAACCCCCTAACAAAGAGTCAATACCAAATAAAAATTCACAAAATAATGAAAAACATGGGGATAAGGAGAAGATGGGTGGAGAAGAAGGTATTATTATAAGTGAGGTAGTGGTTAGGTGTTTTTTTTAATAAATCCATTGGTTTTTTAGGAGATAAAAAGGAAAAAGTTGAAAGGATTAAGAAGGAGGAGGTTCGAAGGATTCGAGATGATAAGAATGAAGTAAAACCTTCAATTCTTCATGATGATGCTCATACCCATGATACTTTGATCCTTGACTCGGGAGAGAATGAATTTGAAAGTGTGGAGGAACTGCGACGGATTGCTCTGGAATCACAAGTAAAGAAAAAACGACCAAGGGATAATAACGCCACCAACAATGTTCATCAGCGACAACTAATTACAAATATTTTGATGAGTAGAGTCAAAGAAGATGAAGTAGCGTCCAACTCTCTAAAATCTGTAAACCAGTTCCGGTCTGCAAGTAACAATCAACAACGTGAGTCACCTATAAGGTCCACATCATCATCTCGTGTCCAAGGATCTCCAAATCAAGATAAACATGTGTACTCATCTCGATCAAGCAGAGTACTACGATCTCCAAGAAAGTCAGAGCGCAGAAGCCCCAGCAACGAAAGGAATAATGGTCGACGTGCTTCATCATCAATCTTCAATAGAATTGGTCATGGTCGGGATAGTCGTCTCTCAAAGTCAAGATCCCGCTCTCCTATTAGAAAGCTGACCTCTAAAATTGGTTCTGTGATAAAACGCTCTCATTCTAGTTCTGATGAAGAATCTACCGTGACACGTTCTGTCAGCTCGGTTGTGAAGGTCACTGAACGACCTAAACGTGACCTCAAACTAAGCAATAAAATGTTACTACGAGCTGTAGCTGATGCCCAGCAGTCAATTATCCAAACGGAACAATATAACGTTAAACTGACATCTTCACCAAAAATGGTGGTTTTAGACGGTTCAAGAAAGAGACAGCGTGAGGATAGCAAGGAATTGCTGGGCGTGGTAGCAAAGCGTAGATTTAGTGACTTCCCAGAAGTCGACACTTCCGAGTTTTATGAGCCCACGGACCCTGCAACTGCACGAAAAAGTGTTAAAGAACGCTTAGGTGTGCAACGAAATGTTCGTCGTCCAGTGAAGGAACGATTGGGTATTATAGATCAAAATTGTGGAATAGGTATGTTGTAATTTTTTCCTCTACTATTATACATATCGTTTACACACGTTTCAAAAATTGATTTATTCAGACAACATGGATTACTATGAAGAGTATGATGAAGAAGCAAAATTTAGTCCAGCTAACGATTACAAAATCCTAATTAATGTCAACGATGGAATGGATGGAAAGAATGGAAAGAAACGAAATGTTTTATTGGGTAGGCGATCGTTTTTTTTAAAATTGACTTGTGCATTTGCAAATACGAAAATAAATTGCAACACATTTTCGTTGCAGCTGCTAATGAAACTAAACGAATCTCTATCCAAGTAAACAATTCTGAGGAAGATGACACTAGTGATGATGACAATAGCATGTTATCATCATCTCCTAAAAAAGTAGAGATTGGAAAAGATGGTGGTTCAGATGGAGAATTTGAAATTGACGTATTCGATGGGGACAAACTTCCAGAAATTCCCAATGAAAATCAGATGCCTGAAGAATTTGCCGAAAATGAAAATGGAAATGCCATGGATGATGACGAAACCAAAGAGTAATAAGAAACCTCTTGTTTGTTGGTGAAATCTTTTACCTAATTTTTTAAAATATTTTTTCAGCAATCAAAATGTGCCACCAGCACAATGTCAGGAATCGTCTCAGAACTCGGATGAAACGAACTTCTCCATCACAATTAATAAAGGTTGGTATCCTACTCAAAACTATTTAATATGATATATTTTTGATGTATTTTTTAATCCATAATTTTAGTTCTTCCGGGCTCGATGAAAAATAATAAGACGGATTTGAGGGGAAGACTTGGTTGTAAACCCAAGCCAGCAATTTCCTCTCCATCCGCAGCAAATGGTGGCTCGACAATCAAATGCAAATATTGGCCACAATGTCAATACAAAGATGATTGCGTGTACGAACACCCAAAATGCAAGTTTGCTCCTTGCAAGAATATTGAGTGCGTCTACAAACATGACAGACCGAAGCCACAGATCGAAGTTGCTGCTTCTCCGATTAAAATTGTTTGCAAATTTTATCCCAAATGTTCATCAATGAATTGCAAGTATCATCACCCAAGTCCATGCCGATTTGGTGTTGGATGCACTGATCCGCGTTGTGAAAATTATCATCCTGGTGTAACTATTGGCGTACACAAATTGAAAGCTAAAGGAGGAACCATTTTACCAAAGGGAAATCAGCTCAAATGGGTCAAGCAGTAGTTTTTCATCATATATGTAACTAAACATCACAAATACACGTACAGAGTAAGAGAATAATCCAATCCGATCTATTTGGTTTCAAAACATCACAAAAGGTCATCATTCATTATTTGCCATGTATGTATCTCCCATCTTTTACATTGTCATATCTCCCTTTAATAATTCGACTCTCTTTAGTATATTTTGGCTCTTTCTATTACACCGTTAGTTTTAAATTCTAAAAAAATATTATCTACAAAGATGATATAATGATATTTCAAAAGAAAACTTGGTTCCTTGATCCAAAAAATAAATTGTAATATGAATTGTGGAAATGTACGTGAGAAAGGAAGGATTGTTAACTAGTAATTAAATACATCCATTGTAGATGATGGTTCATGCAAAAAAAACGTCTTTTTGAATGGTAAATAAATAAATTGCTGCAATTTTTACCCAGGTTAAAATTTCTTTTTGTTCATTCTCCTCTCGACCCTTTCTTTCTCTGTACTATGCAGACGTGTATGTAATATGTATATGGTAATATTTGGGTTAATTTAAATGCTATTTTGGTATATTTATGAAAGCTAATGGATTCTCGACGGGAGTCATTTAATGTAGACGCCAAACATCAGGACCTTTTTATTTAATTCCTACTCCACAATGAAAACTTACCACATCAAATTATGCACTTCTCTCATACACTAATCACTGTCTCCTCTGTGTTTTACTACTTCACATTATGCATTGAAAAATATACAAGAAAAACGTTAAAAAAACCCTTAACTTCAAGGGATTTGGCAGTTATAGGGACAGGTGAGAAGAAGTAAAAATATTGTGACTAGCATCCACTGCTCAGACTAGACTCTCATCTATTATCCTACCTTGAGACGATTTTAACACAAAAATTGACAAAGAACATAATAAATCCGACCAATTGTTCCACTCTTGTATACAATCTAAAAAAAGTAGATTTTGACCTTCAATTCCCGAATTTTATTGGCTGCTCTAATCTTGTTACCCAGTTTGAGACAGCAATCACAAGTAATAAACGTCCCATTGTTACTGCTCCCTCTCAACTTGACAATGACATTGAGGGCATTACCAAATCCTTCTATTTTAAGCCAGTGCATAGCTGTTCAAGATCTCAACAAATGTTGTAATTGATGTAAGAATGAGGATGAGAGAGAGGATGGAGGATCAAGTGAAATGGAAAGTGATCTTTCCCACTGGAACTCATCACACAAGATGCTTGAAAGCTGGAGCTGTAAAGTTTTATGAAACAACTTGATGCCGTTTTATGATCTCCATCACTTTCTTTGTACATCCAAATTAATAGGGAAGCTATCATTTTTTTGTATCATTGGATGGAGTAGGATTTTTTATGACATTTGACAAGTTACTTTTTATTCCATATATTTATAAGAAAAGCTGTAGAAGAGGAGTGTAAATAAAAGTGTCCTATATTTATTACCCAAGAAGTTTTGTGGTTGGTGGTCGGGTGGACTTTTAAGGCCACTCTCTTTAAGGTTTTAAGGTGAATGCATATTTTAAAAGCATTTCATTAGATGAGCGGAATCTGAGCCGAAACCATCCCAATTGTTTCTCTAATTTCTCATCTCACCTCAAAGGTAAGAAAAAAGCCAAATATTTTGATATCAACCAAAATCTCCCCTTCCAGTACCTAGGGCAATAGTCCAACCCCTTTTCTACATTTTTTTTGTTACATATTTAATATTCACGATAAATCAAGAATAAATTAGTTGAGGCCCAGTGCCCTATATTTAAATCAGGAATGCAAGATTTATATCTCTTCCTGGATCTCCTGCTTCATCCAAATTCCCCCACCCCCAAAAAAAAGATAACAACTGGACTCAGTCTCAAGGGCCTTTTAAAAAAGTGAGAAGAAATGATCTCAAAGATAAAAAGTTGAAGGCGTCTCAATTTGCCTCAAAAAAAATACAAGACTTTCACTCCAACCCAGCCTCCCGTCCATGGTTTCTTTTTTTTTTTTACTAATTTATGAATGGATTGTATAGATGATGGATGTAGCGTTTTGGTGGACAACATTGGCCTTGGGCTTCCTCATCTTTGTTTTGTGCCTGTTTCAAGGGAGGTCATTCCAATGTATTGAGAAGAGGGTAGTAGGAGCGGTCATTCCATCCCCAATAAGGCTCCCACTTATTGGACATCTTTACCTATTTCAAGGGTAAGGTCATCTATACAATATCTTCTACTCTTCTTCTTCTTCTTCTTCTAACTGTACTCAAGGCTATGAAGCTGTAAAATGGGATCCTCTATATGCTTCCAGTTATACAACCACAAAGGGTTGTTTTTACTCTTCTTCTTATAGAAATCCAATAATAGAGATGACCAATCTGTCCAAAAAATACGGACAAATCTACAAACTCCAGTTGGGAAGGGTTGAGACGGTTGTGGTCACATCACTTTCCTTAATAAAGGAGATCCTTCTTCAAAAAGGCTCGGATTTTGGGGATAGGCCAAATTTCCTCAGATATTCCATCCTATTTGGGAATGACAAGGAGAACTGTGAGAGGATCATGAGGGAGATGGCTAAAAAAAGATTGATATAATATTTATCTACAGCTTTGGCATTTTGTGACTGGTCACAAGTTCAAAAGACTAGAAGATCATTGGCAAGACGCTTTTGTCACACGGGATTATTTGCTCAAAGGGTTGACCAAGCTTTGGAGCGGACGAGTGCCATTCTAATGGGAAATCTTATCTCGGATCTTAACCAACATGGGACAACCCCCAGCTTGAAGCTTCACCTACAAAAAGCTTGTGCAAATATATTTTTTGATTTCTTTTGTTCCGAGGTTGTGGTGGATTGGGAAAATGACGGGGAATTTGAAGGGGTGGTCAAACTGTTTGATGAGATATTTTGGGAGATTAATCAAAGTCATCCCACGGATGTGCTTCCATTCCTTTCCCCATTCTTCTCCAAACATCTTTCAACTTTGGCCAACATGGGGAAGGATATTCGACAATACGTTGTCAAAAGGATTATTGCTCCTCATGCGTAAGTGCTTTGGTTGTGTTCATCACAAATCATGGAATGGAATGCGTTGTTTGGTGTAGAGCTAAACTGGATGTGGACAATCCAGAGGATTTTGTGGATATCCTTTTAACACATTTGGATGATGCTGAGCCCCAACATCGACTAACTACAAATCAAGTACTTTATGAATTGGAAGATTTTATTGGAGGACATTCCGCTGTTTCTAATTTATTGTGTAGAACAATCGTAGAGATTGCAGCGAACCCTGGACTTTGTTCCAAAATCTATCAAAAGGTACAAACAGAAATGAGATGAACATCTCCTCTCAATCCCTCATGTTTTTCCAGCATTTCAAAGAAAATAATAAGGACTATGTTCAAGCCGTTATTTATGAGACGTTAAGACGCACGAGTTCTCCAATAGTGCCGCATGTTGCCTCCACAAACTCTTCCATTGGTGGTATCCTTCCATTATTTTAACAAAACAACAATGACTTTTGTTGAATGAGTTTAAATTATTTTTTTTGATAGGCTATCCCATCCCCAAAGGAACAATGATCATTATCAACAACTACGAGCTCAACACAAGCCCAAAATATTGGAACAACCCCCAAGAATTCCTTCCTGAACGGTTCCTTCATGACAATCGTTTCAAACGGCCGCCCCATTTTTTCCCATTCTCTTACGGCAAACGGTCCTGCATGGGATACCAGCTCGTGGAAAAAGTAACATCCGGATTAATCATTTTATTAATTCAACATTTTGAGATTTGTTCCATCCCTGGTTTGAGCCGAACCCCATTGCCGATTGCCTCTGTTGCAATCCATCCTTCAGAGGATTTAAGGATAGCTCTTATCCCTCGAACTTAACCAACCCACAACAACCTCTCAACTCTATTGTAGTCATAATTTTATTGTTTTTTTCTGTAATAAAATCTCAACCCTTTGATTTCATCTCCAACAATTGGGAGAGTTGGTTGGGTGTGGACGGGAGGGGTTGGTGGCGCCCTCCATCCTCTCGCATTACAAACCCCATAAATCCAAATACAAAAATAAAGATAAGTCATCATCATCACAGAACAAGGGCAGGGTTCTCTTTTTTTTGTTTTTGAGGAAAATCAGGAAAAAACAAGAAAAAAATCCCTTCATCATGTCTGCTCCGGAAGATGAGCCGATTTCTAATGAAGAAAAGGTAAGGGGAGAGGAGGGAAGGGAAAAAACAATGGAATAAATGTTTATAAGTTGATACCCGTTTATTTTGTAGGTCCGAATTGTATCCGACTTTATCCTACACTCTCCGCCGGGTGAATTTAATGAAGTTTTTAACGGTAAGGTGGAAAGGGTATGTTCATTGTTCTTGTTGTTCATATATTTGTTTGGATAGATGTGAGGACGTTGCTCAATAATGATACGTTGCTGAAAGAAGGTGCTTCCAGGTATGGAGGGGATTGGATCAAAAAACAAAGGGCCTACTTTAAATGGATTTTTTTTGTAGTGCATTCGCCCAATATAATAAAGACCAATTGACGCCTTGTCGTGTTCAAGGGAGTGAACTAGCTGTAGTCATTTCAGAGCATAATGACCAAGGTGGAAATCGATTTTATGATCCACGAACGAAAGTTTCATTTAAATATGATCATTTGAAGAAGGAAGCGAGTGACTTTCAAGTAAGGAGAGGAGAAAAGGGGTGCTATATTATTATTATTGCTGTATTCTTTTTGTAGAGTTATGATATGGATAAGAAATGTGAGCCTTGGCGATCTACATTGGAAATGGAGTTTGCTAATTATGTAGCACAACATTATCCACATGGAGCGTTCTCTGTGTTTTCAAAATCTTCTGGGGGAATGGTTACCCTTGTTGCATGTATTGAAGATCATCAATTCCAGCCCAAGAATTTTTGGTGAGTTAAAACATCCCCTTTGTGTTGGTAGTTGTGAGGCTATAGCTATGTAGTTGAGATTTTTTTTGGTAGGAATGGAAGATGGAGATCACAATGGTCCGTTAGTTTTGATCCTTCTAGTGCTGGGGAATCCGTTGAACTAAAGGGAGTGGTCAAAGTTCAAGTTCATTACTATGAAGATGGAAATGTTCAGTTGGTCAGTTCAAAAGATATCAAACAAAACATTCAAGTTTCTGTAAGTATTGAAAAAACCATTGTTCTTTCCCTGACTTGTATTTTAAATAGAATGATTCCGAGTTTGCGGCTGAGTTTGTTAAACTCGTGGAAGCCTCAGAGAGTGAATATCACAATGCTCTAAGTAAGCCATGCTTTATTTTATTATTTTTTGTGTGCTTATTTGTCCTAATTTTATTTCATTTACTCACTAGGTGAGAATTACCAAACAATGTCTGATACTACATTTAAAGCCTTGAGACGACAGTTACCTGTGACACGAACAAAAATTGACTGGAATAAAATAGTGTCGTATACCATTGGGAAGGAGTTACGTTCTCAATAGGCTTTGAGTAAGCTTCCCATCAGTTTCTTTAATGATTGTATTAAGGCTGTATACCTTAAGCCCAATTATATAATTAGTGTCAAAAAAGTTTGCTATATTTGGGGAAAGAATACAAACTTATTTACTCCTTCTACGTCCTGGTAAAATTAAAATCAATAATTTCGTAATATTTGTTACTCTGGCATATAAAATAGGATCTAAAGGAAATAAACTTGTTGGAAAAAAAGAACTATTAGGGAGGGAGCAAAAGATTTCTTCTTAATTGTCTCTTAACAGAGAAAAAGTTACTCTTAGAGAGAAACAATTGGGACAAATTTTTAGCATGTGCTCTTGGTGTAATTGTGCTTTGGGGCTGTTGGTTAAGCCACTTAAGCCAATGAGTGATTGCCAATTTACCAAAGATTCCAAAGTCCTCTCTGAATTGGGCTTTCTTTTGGTAGGGTTTGATTCAGACATGGAATATCACGGATAGTTGGCTAATTGGCAAGAGCTCAAAAAACTTTGTTCTCTTAATAATTTATGCCGAAACAAGCTCGACTTTTCAAATGCATTCCTATGTCGTGCTAATCCCAAATTTGTTTTGCTAAAGGGAAGGGGTTAAGCCAAGCTAGTCAAGTAAGTCGGGCATAAATCAGGTTCTTTCATCCTTTTCAGAACATTTCACCTTTAAGTTGCATTCTAAAATCCAGTTCAATTCATTCCTAGTAGAAATACATTTCAAATCTCTCAATACAACCACACCTTTACATATATTCCATCCTGTGCTCTTAAGTGTTGGGGGAGGTGGGGGTGGTGAGTTCCATTGTTGCCAAAAAAAACATTCCCTTCCAAATCCCTTCAATATAATGACATCCTCTCAACAATCAAGTGTAACGATTGAGGTACAACTTATGTAAATTAATTTATTTAAAAAAACCAACATTCCAGGGCAAAGCTTTCCTTGCTTTGTTCATAGTTGGTGATGAAGTGTTGGATAATTTTAGAGTCGGTAGTTTAAGGACGCTTCTACCCCCACCCCCACTCCATAATCATCTCATTCCATGAAAATGTAACAAAAGTTTTATAAAAGAGGCCGGTTCTCAGGGTATAAGCATCACATAGGACGTAATAATCAAAGACTTTTAATGACTTTCCATGCCTTTGGTTGGTGATGGTTTGAGAGTACCTTATACATATCTACTCTATGTGTTTCCTTTATTGTTCAAATCCACCTTATTTTTTTTAAAAAAAGGGTTCTTCTTCTTCATCTCCCTTTCCTATGCATTGCTCCTCTCTATCTCCACATATCTTGCAATTGGTATGAGTGAGGAATTCAAAGAACAAAGAATTTTAGCTTCATTGTAAGGCGGCATGTATTAGAGTCTATTAGGGTGGTAACCACGGTCCAACAATTACAGTTCTCACCACCACCACCTTTACTTTGATCTAATGGTGGTAATTCAACTTTTATCTTAGAGGCGGTCTCTCTTCATAATCATACTAATAACTTTTTTTTGTGCCACAATCTTTGGCTTCAAAAAGTTTTATGCAGAATCTCCTTTTTTTCTTGTTATTCATGCAAAAGTGGGAGATGGTTCCATTTCCGGGACGTGATGAAAATACTTTTTTTTCTGTGTGCGTCCCCCCATCTCCAATATGATTCATGAGGGGGGAAGGAAATGTTGTTGATTTGTCTCATCGTTAATGCCAAACACTTACTACCGTCCTCGAATGAGCATAAAACAAATTTACAAATTCTCACCCAATAACAACCAAACATCACACGTATATGTGTTCCCATATTGTGTAAATGGAACGTCTTTATTAAGGGGAAAAACATCCCCCTCAAAAAAAAGAAAGCCCTATATGTCTACTATTTATTATTACGTTAAGGAAGGGGAGGCTGATGGGGATAGATAATAAAATCCTCAGAAATAATTTCACAATCCAATATGTGGTCATAACATTGAGAGCAGATGCCGGATTTTGGATCACAACTTGATCCAAAATCATCTCAACACCTAATCTCCTACATTTCCCTACAAAGGGAT
>JAAOWG010000638.1:0-13639 GCA_036491945.1 Paranurophorus simplex
TTTTAAATCTAGGACATAGCAAGGCATTTGTTAATTACCAGAACAAATACTAACTAATTCAATGAGCTCGTAATCCCACCTAAAATTTAAGCATATGCATTCAATATCAATCAATAGAATAATTTTCAAAATTTTCACTGCACACTAAACTTCAACAAAAACCGGTATTTTTTTCTCCAACTTTGGTAACACTATAAATGCTAAAATGGACCATGTATTTGAAACCAATGATTATTCTATAATAATAATAATAAGATAATATGAATTTGGTTTGAAACAATTTGACTTCCATTAATATTCACAGTGTTGTTTTTCTGAGTACTTATTTTTCTGAGTAACCAATTATTTGAGTTACTTCACTAATAATTTGGGAAATAAAAGCTGCAGTATTATTTTGCAAGATATCAGAAAATCAGAACCTAATAATACTTTGGTGATACATTTTAACAAAATAAACTTTCAAATACTTTCACACACTGATACTACAGCCAACAGAATTTAACATATGCTATGAATACACTCGTGTTATTTTTTTCAAGATAATAAGGCTTCAAAGTGTTAAAATTTAAAAATTCATCAGCTCATCGTGTCATATTTTGATTCTATTTAAGCGATATTTTGTAGTTTCTAAACAAGGAACTTGCGCGTTTGGTTGAAATTTTTGGTGATTAGTAATAAAGCGCTATACTGTAGATATTTCAAATAGTACAAGACAAAATAAATCGCACCACCGTTCACAATTTGGTAACTCAGAGTATAAGCCATAATATTTTTTAAAAGTATGGAATTAAAATTATTAATGTGTAATAAAAGAAATACTTCAAAGTTGCTGTTTCAAGCTGCGCTTTAAATGACTAAAAAGAAAACCAATTTTTTAAAAATGAATAGCACTCAAAATCCGGTAAAACTCAAGTTGATGTTGAAATATCAAATATTTAGCAGCAAAAACTTGGGTAGTGTCGTGATCAATTTTCTAATACAAGTTGAATTCAGGCTACAACGTTTAAAACAGTCTAATACGTCTTTTCATATCATTCCTTTTCCATAAAGATTGCCGGTAGAATTCCATTCTGCTCATATGGAAGATAGCTTCGAATTCCGCATCGGACAAGTGACGCTAATGAGACAGACATTGTACATGTAAAAACAATGTTGCATGTAATGTAAATAATACCTCCAAATTATTCCTGTCCACATCTGCAGGCAACCGATAGTTGGATGTCATGAGTAGATGATAAGGATACACTTTTAAGGGCTCAGTTGGTACTGCTGGAGTCATGTTTGGAAGGGATCTCCTTAAATGAGGACTTGCGGATGGATAACGAAAAACACCAGTGTATGTTGTTGAACTCCTTATATCAGCGCCCTAAAAGTAGTCCATAATTTGTCGTCAATAAATATGAAAATTATATTTTGTTGGTGACATACCAAAGCACGTCGATCTGCCTCAGTAATAGAGCCTGTTGAAACTGAAAAGAAAGACGCTTTAATGCCCATTGCTGTAATATTCGTTTTTTAAAAATTATAAGCATTGTAAACTGAACAACAAGATTACGAGGAAAGTGAGAGGGTGCTCGGGTACTTGGGGTACTAATAAACTTACTATCGGATCGTGCACTGCTGAATTCTGTACTATGCGTTTTCTCGCCCATCACTCCAAATGGATACTCAGCCTAATGATTAGACACACATCATTACAAGGTTTACTACATCAAAACATCAATTCATCCAATAAACAAACAAAATTACAATCGCATGTATTCACTTTTGTTGCATTTGCTGTCAAGTATTTTTCTGGTCTTTTCTTTTTCAAAGGGAAAGTGATGCGACTGAAAAATTGAACAGAAAATGATTCTTACAGCAAGTGCAGCTTGACTTGACGTTCCTCCAACACTGCTGAATGTGTGCGATCTTGGGGCAAGAGTATATCCTGGTTTAGGGGCTTGTCTCAAAGAGCTTACAACTGTTTTTCAGAAATTTTACGCATTTTATAAAGGAATGATTGAAATTATTGCTTTGTAATTTTGAGCCAAAGAATTGAAAATGTTAGAAAACAGAAAATTATGTATGTCATTTAAAAACAACACATGCATTAAATCAAACGACAAATTGTTTCAAACTATAATGAAACATTACAAAACAGGCAACAATGAAATTCAAATTGCAAAAATCATATTAGCGTCGCAAATAATACAACAAAAGTGAATAAATTGGTTTTTGTTTTGGAGAATGAAGTTTAAACTTATTAGCAGCAACTTACAACTTGTCCACCGTTTCTACCTGATGTAGGTAAAGTGGCAGATTTTAAACCATGTCCTGACTTTGGAACTTTGGACGACACCGCTAATTAAGTACAAGTTTAAAAAAATAGAGCATGTCAAAATAATCAAAACGAGACAAAGCTGTGACGCCAATAATAATGACTTCACGCCAGACTATACAGAGTAGTCACATTCTAAAGCTTTTTAATAGAAAAACAAATTTAATAAACTAAATAAATATGCGACCACTCTGTATCTTTGAGTAATTAGATATCACTATTGCCATGCATGCTCAGTGGTGCGAAAAATGGATCGAATCATGCATAACAGCAAATATGTTCAAGTAATTGTTATAAGCTATTTATATTAGAGAGCATAGGTGATTTTTATAATTAAAGCGTTATACCCTCACCATTATATGCAGGAATGGTTCCCACGGACCTAACAACCGAAGATCTATAACTGGATCCCCTGTCAAGTTCTTCCTCTTCCCAAGGTCTTGGATGATCCGCATTTCTTGAAGGAGCTGCTTGCAAACATGCAATGGAATGTGTAAAAAATTCCCAAAAGCGTATAAAGCGCAGTTATTTTAACATTTCTACGCATTATTTGCACCACATTTCTTTGTTCATCCCAAAAACAGGGAACTTACATGCATTCTGTGGTGATTCATATCGAAGACGAAACGCAGGCTCTTTATTGGCGGATGGAGTGCGAGATGCATTTCTTGGATCCAAATGGTTAATTTTCCATGCACGCATCTTTTCACGTTCTTTAACATTTTGCAGAAACACTTTGCCGATCCCAGTAGCAATCTTGCTGAGCTCAACTTCTTCCTTCTGCAATGTTAATAAAAATTGGGATTAAGATATTGGGCAGAAGCCTACATAAAGGCAGGCTAACCTTTAGTTTTGGATCATCTTCTGTTTTAAAAACGTTGTCAGTTTCATCTTCATCCTCAGATGCAGAAACCCCTTTCCACGAGTCTGACCAACGCTTTCTTCTCTCTGTTGAAATTTTACAACATTTCAGCAATTAACATTAGTTACATATTTAAAATAATTTAAATATGAAAATAAAATAATTCTAGTTAATAAATAGTACCTGGGTCTGTGTATGGATAAGGTGGGGCAGGAAAATCATCACGTTCAATTTTAGCCTGTTCTTCAGGTTTTGGAGGTTTTGCATCTGGATAATGAGCCAATTCAATGGGTTCTTCATTGTTCATATGAGGCGAGCGTGGTCTTGGGGTTTCACTTACAAGATGCTCAACCATTGCTTTCATTCCACTTCTGGAACTTGTTTTAGGAATTTGAATCTTAGACCGAGAATTCGAGCCTGTCATATATTTTTTATGTTACAAATTGCTCAGGAATAAAATACAATCTTTAAATTTTATGACGCACTTGGTGGTCGATGAAAATGTGGAGATACTGGAGGCTTATCATATGGATCAATGGGTTTTTTCAAGTATCCATGCGTAGGTTCGGCTGTCAAATAGCTGTAGGTGTAAATCCGTGTTATGTCTTCCGGGTACGGAGACTTGTATTCCCTCAAAATTAGACCAGGGCTGCTTGTTCGATATCCTGAGTACTGTACAACAAACAATTTAACCTTATAAAGCAGAAACGTAAATGAAAGAGGTGATAATTGCTACATTCAAATGAATAACATAGTAAGGTAAAAAAATCAAACAAAAAATAACAAACCTTGCGATTTAAGCTGTTAAATGGGCTGCTCAATGAGCCATTCAGACTAGGTGTTCGCGAACGCAAAGAAAACTACAAAAAAATCGGATGCAAACAAAATTAATAAACGATAAGGTCAGTGATAATAAAATAATTCGGGATAGTTCAAATCAGTTAAGAATAACATACAAATAACAAATAGTTATAGTTATACTAGTTATTCAAATATAACCAAACAGAAAACACAAATTTCAGACTTGTTTTATGAAAGGTTATTCAATATTCAAACCTACTTGTGTTTCAGATACAGAGCAACTGTGATCAAGTTTTGAATCAGGTCTATCTTCAACAATTGGGTGGTGACCATTTTCAATCAGTCCATTCAAGATGGTTCCATTTTCATTAGGTCCAGGACCACATCGTGGATGCCAAATTGCAGTGCCTTGTAAATACATTTCTTCTCCGTCTCCAAATGGATCACCACATTTTGTGCAACGAGCACAAGTTGGATGAAAGTGATGATTTTCACCAGCCTAAAGTTCAAATACATATGTATTACAGATATATACATACAAACAAACATTTGCAAAACAACTAATTGCTTCTTACCTGCAAAACTTTTCCAGCAATATAACGATTGCAATAAGCACATCGTACTCCAAAATTCTTTTGGTAATCCTTTTCACAGTATGGGATTCCATCCCTACAATTTAAAACATGCAAATTGATATAGCTTGATTGTAGATGTGCTAGTTTGTACTTACTTTCCCATGTATTCTCCATGTAAAACGATATCACACGCTTTACATTTAAAACACCAAATGTGCCATTGCTTATCCAACGCTACAAGAGCTTGTGCATCTCGCAATTCCTTCCCACATCCGGCGCAAGCTACAATTAACAAATCATTTCAAAGTCATTCAAATTTCATTTTTTATATAAATAATCCACATACGAGCATTATCATGAAAAACTGGTGAAGAAGCAGCGTCTGCAGCAGGAATACCGCCTACGGGTATATTTACACAGCGTTGACATAAAATTTCCCTTCCGGCAACTGTGACCTTTGCCCCGGTTGGAAATGGCTTCCTGCACCTGGCACATGTGAAGCACGCTTGATGGTACGTGTTCCCAAGAGCAGTAACAACTGTTGAAATTGTAATAAAAATTGTTAAATAATAAATAACAAGACGCAGGATAACCCTTACCCTCCCCTTCAACATAGCGACCACAAGCTCCACACTGGGTTCCCCATCTTTGTTGATAATCTGAGGTACAGTAGTATTCTCCGTCGTGGAAGAAGAAACCTCCCTGCGAAAGGGAGCTGGTGCAAACTAATTCAAATGTTCAAATTAGGTTTCTCTAATTTATAAAAAATCACAAACTTACCTTTGCATTTGAAGCAAGCAATATGAAAAAATTTATCCTGAACTCTCAAAACTTCGCCCGAACATTTCTTTTTACAAGCTTGACATGTTGTTTTGCCTAATAATAGAAATATTAGCATCTAGTCAAAATTATAATTAAAAAGAGATTGACCAAGTAATATTAATTAAGAAATGTATTTTGCATAAAACACTTCAATTTATGAGCATTTTTTTAAGTGCATAATTTCTCTCAAACGAGATTTGATCCAAGTCTCGTAAACTCAAAATTAAGTAAATGTTTGTAGGTCACAAATTTTTTTAGAACAACTGTTTCTTTGTTGGAACTTATTTTTTATGTAGCTTTGAAATACCATATTTTTGAATCAAACATACCAATTCTGTTCCTCTTGAATGGAAGTGTTTCTTCCCCAGCAACAATTCGTCCATTCCTTATGACCACTTTAATATCATGATCTTTAGGATTCAACTCATATGTTTGAGTTGGGCTTGTTGGATTACTCTCATTTCCATGATGGAAATTGTCATGACCGTTCCTTCCATTATTTCCATTTGTAGAATTACCTTGAGTGTGGGATTTTGTGGTTTCATTCAATTGTGGGGCCATATTTGCAACTGTAACTCGAGTAGTAGTAGTATGTTTTACAAGCATACTATTTTAAAGTTAATATCACTTTGGGTTTGAATATGGTTTTCTTCATTTCCGATAATTTAGCTTTAACTTGCAACCAGCAGAAAATAAAATGAGATATCCGTGATATTTAATAAGGAAACAATTCTGAAAAAATGATAGATATTCAACATCTTGTAGCAGTTCACAGTTTAGTAAGAAACTGAGACAATGAAAAATCGCAATCATAAAATTATATTGGCAGCATGTTCAGACACATTGTGAAGATTGTCGAGAAATGCTCTCTGGGGCAAAATTGAAAATATAGACGGATAAGAATTCGGATAAGAAGACGGATAAGAATTGAGTTTTAATGAAAGTAGATTTTAGAACTTGCCACACCCGAACCATTGGGAAAAAACAATATTCCATTCATTTAGTATTTGACCTGAGTATCTGCTGCTCTGCTACTTGTCAAAAGCATTCATGTACTTATAACCTCTTGATTATATGCAGAAGAAAATGTCAACACGTGTCCTAGTAATATTGACAAGTAATAAATGAAACCTAACACATTACATCAAGGTGGCAATACTAATGACACAAGCGCTTCAACTTGTCTGAAACATGTAAAGCATGAAAGATGCAAGTGAATTGCTATACTAAAGACAGGTGCAATCTTGTGTACGCTTTCACCTCATTAGAGTTTTATTGTGTAAAATAATAGTGTAAACATGTCGAGTCCCGTGCTCAAAAACCTTGGCTATTTCAACAGCAACATCGTATGAACTTCATCATTTAAAGGTTGAAATGTGGAAAATACAGATGTTGGAAATTTTCTTTTAAATGGTTAGTTTGACACTCAAGGTTGGTTGGGAGATTTATAAAATGAGAAACCACATATGCACGAGCTAGTCTTTCTGAAACTTTACTCTCTAATAACTACTGACGTTACCAGAACAGGTCAATTGCAGACTATATAACTTTAAAAAAATAAGTACATATATTCCTTTCACTAAACAATTCAATCTTATTGTTCTTTACTGTTTTTGTTTTTTGAGAATATGCAAAATACATGTGCGGCTCATTTAGCAAGAAACAATGAGCAAATATGTAGTTGTAATAAATGTTTCATCACGTTTTGTTTAAACTTGACATTGCAAGGTTGGATTTTTTCAAATTGAAATTTACACAATACGCATCCAGGCATAAATTAGGGTTGCGTATAGTTTTAGTAGAATCCAGTAAATTTTAAAATCATTTATTCATTTACCTAAACAATTAGTAGCTTTTCCATTTTGTGCCAAGGACTAATCTATTAATTTGACAACTTATCCAATCAGCAATTAGGTCATTGCATTTAAGCACCACATGCTCCAAATAAAATCTATACAAGATGTGGTACTAAAGTTTAGCATGACCGGATGTTTCTCTGCATGGTAATTATTGCATATTTGAGCCAAATCTCTATCACATACATTTTGTACATTTCAACATATAACTAATAAAATATAGGATCGTTTTTAACAGCTGGAAATTTGCATCTGTAATGAATTGTAGGATTGAATATTTCCCTTATAAAAAAAAAATATAGTTCTAACGCTTAAAAAAATACCATAAAAGCGAGTGATCTTCACTTTTTTGCTCACAAGAGGGATAAGTTGAAAATGAACTGGTCAATCTAACTAACAGATTGGATGATACTGAGATGTCTATCAATAGCTTAAAGAGATAACAGACGGTAGGAAATTGGTTATTATTTTTTCATTAGATCCTATGACTAAATGACTAGGAAGTAGCAGCTACTGTAAACTTTAATGAAAGCACTACATATGATTAATGTATGTGTGCAGTTAATGAAGCACTTTAAAATAACTATGAAGCTATGAATTATGAAACTATGAATAACTATAAATTTTTTGTTGTTATCAATGAAATTGGATGGAAAACAGCGGCCTCGTTAAACTCACATTTACCATGCACGGATGTAAGAAATCCAGTCAAATTGAGAATACTTCAAAATTATTTGCACTAAGGATGTATTTAACGTCTATTCTCATTCTTAATGTTCTGTGATGTGGAAAACCCTTGTTGCAATTTAATACTTGAATGTCCCATATTTCATTCTCCATTGTCCTCCCTCATCTACCTCACAGAGATGTAATGAAAGCAATTAACAAACTGCTGCTAACAACATTTTACTAATGGAAATCAAATACGTAAGAATGAAGTAAGAGTAATTTCACATATTTCAGAAGGGTGCATCGACTTTTTCTGCTTCGATTGACATACAGAAATTGCGGAAGATGCCTCAAGCACATTCATGAAATGCATAAAAGTGTTATATGCCAAAGATAAAAAATCGATGGAAGGAAATTGAGTTGTAGCAAATTCGTGCATACATACATGTGCATACCTAAACGCATTTAAAACCTAAAAAAGTTTGCACCAAGTCCAAATTTTTTCAAAAAGTTGGAATCAGAGCGAATACTTTCTCAGATTTTCTAAGAGCTCTCTTTTGTTTGGAGTTCAAATCTTGTAAAAACCAAAATAGAGCTATCAATTACATACACCACAACTTTGTATAGCATTGCAACGCCGAATTGGAAACAAAAAATGCACATTTTTTTTATTAGAAACATTATCCTTCTCCTTTCCGGAGCACTAATGGAAGAAGTGAACTGATCCATCCCAAGTCTATTTATGACTTAGAGTTGAAGTATATGACGTAACTAATAGTTTGTTAGTTAAAAAAATTGACAGAATACTAAATGAGTTGGTGACGAGATGACAGATTTTTCAGTAGCTATTTGCATACACACACCTCTCGGTTGTTATTTCCGTGTTTTTTTATATTCAGTTTCCTTTATAAATAACTCGACAAAATGAAAAAAAAATGAAATATGATGAAAAAGAAATATTTATATAAATCAAACTCACTCACTCCTCCAAATTGAAGGATGGATGGAATTATCCAGAATGTCGACACAATTGGAAACACTTAACTAATCGTAATCTAATATAACCACGCTCTTGAGTTGCTTATCTCACTTTTAATGCCCCATACTCCCGATAGCGACAACATTTATGAACAATTTAAATTCAGGAGTAAAATTTGCATGTAGAATTTGCACCAACTTGTTATACATGGTTATAGCCCAGGTTCAACATCAGAACTAATTTCCTTTGGAGTAACAATGCCAGTTTTAAATTGTGATGGAACACTATACACCACCCATCGGAGTACAGAGAACCACCAATTTTCATCTCCCAGCTACTGCTGCGTTTGTAAGCTTGTTAATAATAATGCCAAAACTTAACCATGACGTTGAAAAAAGTTTGACAATGGAATTTGTGAGTGAAGATGCACGAATTTGGTCAAAGATGGATCATTAAAATTATCATGCTGCAGTCACCAACCAGGGTTATATTTTTGCCCTGTTTTGTTTTATTATTAAGAAACCCTTTTTATGCTTTGTTAATGAAATTACAACAGGATCGGGGACATGGTGATGTATTATTAAATTTCACCAAAACGGGATGACTCTGCTGTCACGACTCCATACCTGCTACCAAACCATGATAAATTCACCAACAGCGTTTCATGCTTAAATTATTACGAATTGTATAAATGTATTTCTCATTCATTTCAAGCTGCTGTAGGCAACAATATTAGTCAAAAAAGAAATTAGTTTCACTTCAAATATAGTAGTTCATTCGTCCTTACAATGTAAAATACGATTAATTGACTTATGAATGAAACTTATCGGGAATACGCTCAATTCCAAGGCGAATGACAGTCAATCCTCTCACTTACACAGAAACGTTAGTAAATATTAAGAATTGAAATAATGACGAAAATGTGCAAATCATTCCACCAAAGCATGCAAACTGCATTGCCTGCTATCTTTCCCTCTAAATAGTATGCTCTTGATTGGTTGACGCTCATAATTTCCTTCTTTAATACTGAAATACATTTAAAATTAAAGAACTTGTCTTGTGCAGTCTGCAGAAAATGAAAACATGCAACCAAAGACATGCGATGGGAAACAGATTTAATTCTGACTAAGCCATGCTCCATAATTCCCTTTTTTCGGCTTTTAATTTTAATTTATGTGCAAACAAGATATTGGGATAAGATTCGGCTTAATTTTAACAGATGGGATTATAACTTTTTACAGCGTTTTACAATCTTAAAAGTGACAGTTTGTTTGCTACTAAATTACAACTTGGGTAACAGAATGATCCGTAATATTTGTCCTTAAAAATATATGTAATGTACACATAATAAAAATCAATTCAAATTACAATATCCCCATGTCCTTGTGAATTCAAATACAAGTAATCATAAAAATAAATTATCCAATAGGCTGACAAAACGTTTCACTCCACCGAATGTATCCTTGAAATGATTTGAAACTTGGGCCAGTCAGTAAACAAGATAATAATAATGGGAAATAAAAGTTATTTTCATACGACCTGGTTCAGTATGACAAAGGTCATACTGAACTAACGTCCCTCAAAATATTCTCCAGGAATATCGAGCTGTTTTTTTTCCTTTGAGGTATTGTAACATTAGATTAGTCTATTTAGTTAATTATCTTTATCAGAAATAAGTCAGTTCCCAAACTTACCACTTATTTCACTCTATACTCATCATCACTTCAAGTAATTATCTAATCCCATTAGTACATTCATTCAAACTCTCTGGCTTTCTCTACCGAGAAACCCTACACTTTAAAGAACGTCTAAATGTATTATGGATTATCTAACCAGGAGCATTTTGATTAGTTAATCTATTGAATTCTATAGTCAATGTATTCATTATACAAGGACATACTCTAATATGTTCAATTCAACCGATCTATGATTCAACATCTTACAACAAAGCAGTAATGTATAAATAAATGATTGAGTGGCATTTTTAACAATGGATGACTAATTAGCAGCATCAACTTTCAACACCTTCTAAATGTGTTTTTTAAACATTTTAATGGACATTCTTCAAAACGTTGCAATGAAACAGTTGCTTCTTTGCCAAGTTCAAAAAAATAATACCCCAAAAAATGAAATAAATCAAAGAAATTCTGATTTTGTTTGCCGAAATGTTGCCAAACACCGTAATCAATATCTTACTCATAGAAAGCAGGTTGATACACCTCTTTTGTCAACATAAAACACATACCATGAATCCATCCAAAAACACAATCCCTTGTCAATCATTTAACTGAAATTCGTTCAAGAACCAATGTGCTTCAAGGAAATTAATTCACAACGAGAGCAGAAACAAAAATAAGTTAGAAAAAGATTGGTTATTTCATGCGAATCAGAAACAAGCCGAAACTACTACAGCAAGTAGTTTCACTGACAACTATAAACTGACTAAGCAATTTCAGCAAGAAACCTAGCATTTAACTATTTACATTTGCTTAAATGAGAATGAGAATTGAATCAAATATCTTTACACAATAATTTCCAAGGTAAGAGTCATTCATTCTATTCAAAGTCAAGCTGAAATACATCGTAATAGGACGTAAGGGATTTTTTTCTCTTGTCTTTTGAATCATACAAGCTATTGCAATCCAGGTAAGCAGAATGAAATGCAATTATAGTTGTGCAGTAGTACACTGAAAGGTAAAAAGAAAAATTCATAAAGTTCGTGATTCCCTTCTGGTCACTGTGATAAAGAAGAAAACGAAATTTTGTAGCAGTTCAATAATATTAAACAAATCCAAGTGAATTATATTTATAAATAAATTTAGAAAATTATTTGACCTTATTTCATTACTTTTCTAATGATTAGTAGAGAGTTAAGAAAAATATAATACAATAGAAATATAACAACAGACGCTTTTAAAATTCAATACATACATATATTATTAATTTAAAAGGGCAAATATTTTCCAGTTTGATCTGATCAATTGCACGATTTTAATTTAATTATTACAAGCAGAAATTTTTAAACTGAAAATTGTAGTATTGTTGGCCTGCTTTTAAAAGTAAAATGTTTTACAGTGGAAAAGTCAATGAAATAAATTTAAGATGAGTCATTCGATTTGATGATTAATTAAACTCTATGAACCGTCAACATCTAACGAATATGTTGATAGTTAATGCACAAATATCACTCTTTTCACATTTTTAATTTCATTTGTATGAATTTCTGTGTACCAATCTTGAAAACGAGAAAATAAATAAATAGATAAATAAAATTGTTCCAAAGTTTAAAGTTTAATTAATCTTCGAACAAGACAAAATTGGAGCTTGTGTTTTCTCAAATTTTTTAAAGCTTATTAGAATTGTCATTCAATTAAAATTGTGCTAATTTTTGAATAAATTTGAATGTACAACGATTTGCAATGAATTTGTGACATCTTAATTAAGGTGCCATTATAAGTTATTAAATACAAATTATTGCTCATTGTTTTTTGCTTACACCGTAAAAATAAACGCAGTTTTTGCTTAAAAATACCGTTCATTTCTTCAAGTAAGGAATTCATGAGTCTCTCTTTTAAGAGTAAAATCCAGTTTGCTTAAGAATACGGATATATTGCAAACTGGAATGTAGACATAGCTCGATACTTGAAAATCTTAAAATTATGAAAAAAAATTAAATGTGGTTATACATTAAGTAAGTTATAATGTGCAAATGTGCAACTATCATGTTTCTCATCAAACGTAATCAGATTTCCGTTTGAGATCACCATGTACATACATACAGTCACAGGTGAGCAATCTGAATTAAGGGATGCAATTACAATCTTATAATAATCACTGCTCTTCCATTACATATTTCAAAAACATACAATAACATAAAAAACTCATGTTCTCAGTTAAAACCGTAATTTCAATGGATGTGGTGTGTAAAGTTGTTTCCTGTCTTGCAATTTGATTGAAATTACCCTTTTTTAAACAGGAAACATGATACCGATAACACTTCGTGCAAACTAAGACGTTAAACAATGTGAATTGATCCTTATTGAAGAGAGTAATCACTAAATTTTGATAAAATCCAACAACAGAATAGTAAAATCGTGATCTAGATCACCTTTCTACCAAAAACCTTTAACCACAAACAATTAAACAACATTTTGGGTTCATTTTTTAAGAAATCTGATAACACTTTCTCAAATGTAAATCTGGAATGAAAAAAGCATTTCAAGTTTGATTGATTAAACCCACTGTTCAATCAAGCAAACAAATAAGTTCCATTTCATTACATTGAAAGAGAAAGTGAAAGCCTGTGACATTCCAAATAATATGAAAGGCTCTAAATAAATAGTGCAACTGATATTATGCCAAGCACAATGCACCAACAATGGCGTTCATGCTTTGATTTAAATAAACTTTTCTACCTTGGCTTCTCCGAGAATTAGATTAAACTTTTAAAAGGTTTTTAAAACGATGTCCTTGTTTGTACATTGTTTTATTCAATCTGCAACTTCTTTCCCATGTAAAATCAAGGAATTTTGAAGAATATTCTTTGAGCTGTTGGTTAATGTTTTCAAATAAGTTTCACACTAACTGCAAGTAAAGAAATGAGCAACAAGAAAGAAAAATGTTTTAATATCCTACTCGTGGCCACCATTATTGGACAAAACAAGCAATAAGAATGGCGTGGCAGTGGTGTTCAATAGATGTGCAGTCCAGTATAAAATTAATAACCAACTGGAGCCTGACCCCCCCCCCCTCCCC
>JAAOWG010000639.1:0-13633 GCA_036491945.1 Paranurophorus simplex
TTTGTTTCACGTTTTACATATGTACTCACTAAAAAAGTAGCTTTTGTCACATCCATTTATTGTATTTGTTTCA
Source organism: Paranurophorus simplex (assembly GCA_036491945.1). Lineage (NCBI taxonomy): Eukaryota > Metazoa > Arthropoda > Collembola > Entomobryomorpha > Isotomidae > Paranurophorus > Paranurophorus simplex. The sequence continues at coordinate 74 of JAAOWG010000639.1, forward strand.
ACAATCGTTTGTCAGCTTAGTTAGTTTTTACCTTTAAATATTATGTTTCGCGACTATCATAAAAACGCCAACGTTTGGGAAGTTTACAGGTGGTGAATAAAATGTCTGGTAATTACATTGGAATGGATAGAAATTAAAAATTCATACTTGTCATATAATTTTGGATATGAAATATTTTACTGTGTGAAATAACCCAGATTGCAATTATATGTACCATTATTGACTGATCGGTGGGCCCAATATCCATAAATTTTAGTTTTGTAATTACAATTATGTGAGCTTAAGATAAAAGTTTCAAACAATTTGATTTGTTGGCACGTTGCAAACAATGCAGTAGAAACTACATACATGTGTACGTATGCATAATTAATTTTCAAGAGCATAGCATTGTTCTTAAAGATTGAGATGGTGAAATAATCTAAATAAATCAATTCACAATAAGATGATTCCTAGTTTCTTTAAAATTCAAATATTACTAGGAGTTTAGATGCGTATTTGATGTTAGAAACATAATTTATGTAAGTAAATATATGACTCTGTCATAGGCAAGAACGAATGAATTAACTAGAAAAATAGAAAGTACTTAAATTACTTCAATATAAATAAGATTGAAATAATTGAAGTCATCATTTGAGATATACATACATATATATTAAACCTTCAAGTTTGCAGTAAAATAAATTGCTTTATATAACCTGCAAAAACAGAAATCTTGTCTAATTAAAAATGTTTCACATTTTATGAGATTACCCAATATTTTCAACGTCCTGAAATTTTGTTACAAGATGTTCTTGATCAATTGCTACATCACCAAATGGACTTTCAGCGATCACACAATTATTATTAATATTTGTACATGTAGTAAATTCTTTAGTAAAGAGAAAAAAGACTCCAATGAAGGCCATTATATTTATCTCAATCTTGACCGGATGAAATTAAAACGTGGGTAGCGTATTTTTCGGAATTCTTTGAATTTCTGCCCTGAAAAATAAAACATGAAAGAGATTCGTCCTCCAATCTAATGTAATCATCGAGAAATCTCAAAGCATAAGTAATATATATTTTAATATGTACCTTACTTACAGAAGAGGGTGTAGTCAATAATATTGTATTCATTGGTTGATCCATAATTGGGGTGTAACATGTAGAAATAAGTTGCTGGATTCACATATTGAATTATGATGTCATATCCAATCCAAACAAATAAATTATGTCAGTAATTAGTCTTTGTCCTGTTTTGTTCAAAGGGAAGGATCTATTGCTGACAGCGACAACATTCGATGATTTTGAATGCACAAAATGAGTATGACCATGATTGTCATTTTCCATAATAAATAGCAATAATATTTATTATGGAAAATAAAATAATATAGCTACATATTTGTTGAAGGTTATATAATTAAACATATTGTAAAGCATACGAAAAGCCATCTTATGCTCTCTCCCTCTTTCTCAATTTCACTTGAAGGCTGTACTTTTTCGGACCGAAACTCAGTTCCAGTTGAACTACTCACTAGATCGGTTGAGTTAAGTCTCAATCTTGTGTTTCATACTACCCGTTATTGTACTTCAACAAACCAGTTTGTTACCTTCGAGTAAATATCATTGGAGTACGAAACCGGAGATGAATTTTAAATTCGTTCACATCATTTGAATGCAACATCAAAATCACTGATTCGCTACATGTTAAACTCTGGTATTTCATCATTTCCGTTTGTTTGTTGTATGATCAACTCCCCGTGCAAGATTTGACTTTTTTTAATCACCGAAATCCTTTGTCCCAAAAGAAAGTTTAAAGGTTAAATATTCAAAGCCTATTTATGTAGATATAGTTTGAGATTGTTAGATACATATATTAGAGCTTTCCAGTCGAATTGGACCCCTAAGCAATATAGGTATTTTAAGCAAAGAACATTTATGAATCAGATTTCAGATTGTAAAACATTGGTGATCTAATAAAAAAAAGTTCAAATTGGGGACCTGCAACGATAAGAAAACATACGGCAACCTGGGTGCGAATGTAATGAAAGGTAAAGTAAAACAATAACTTTATTTAATTCAGATACTTCATTTACCTGAAGCATTTCAATTTACCCAATTACAATGAAGCAATTAAATAGATATGTTTCCTCATTTTTTTATTTCCGGTATTTTAACCTGTATATTGCCATAAAATATAAACAATAAATTAGAAAAATTTAGTTATTCTTTGATCGACTTGTATTTATTAAAGTCATGAAATTATATGTTAAATATTCTTGCTAATCTCCTGCAAGACTCTCTGAAAATTAACAAAATCATTTACTTATTTGCTTGTGTAATAGGTACGTTGGTTTTAGGTATTTATTTCATTCTCAATTAGCTTAAAAATACATAGTACCGTTGAAAACACGAATTCTAGCTTGATACTTGACAAAATAAGAATATTGCATAGATTTAGCATATCTTGGGAAAGCAACACGCCTTTTATCCTTATATATATAGAGGCAGAATGAGACGATAGAGTATTTAATTCATATGATAAGCCGATTCTTTAGAACATGACTTTTTCAACATTCACAATTGATATTGGTATAGAATGTAAGCAACAGTAGGCATTATTAATACTTAAATGAAGAAATGCAGATGTGTATCGAATATCTTTTGTATGACTAAAGTAAGACAATTCAAATTGTCCCGTCATCTTTATTTATGTACATATGTACATGTTATTTGACTTATTTGGGGGTGGTAAAAGAAATTTTAAAAAAACCTCTGATGTGAAGAATTAGAACGTTTAGCAACGGCTCCAATGTTTTGGTAGATTTTTGACTTAAAATAGAAAACCAATGAATCTTTAATAAACACACTCATTGATATGGTCCACACAAAACAAACGTTATACATGGCGTTAACATGAAATTTACTATATACTTGAAGCAGCACAACTTAAGTACTTAATCATGTATTTTTCGGGTAGAATATCAATTTCAAAGGAAGCAGTAAAATAGTTCATAAACGGTTAAACGGTATATAAGATATGAGATCTTGTCAATCAATGCCTCAACAACCATAATGTATATTTCTGGCGTCATAAAAAGTGTTTATGTGTGCATTGTCCAATTATTGGTAGAGCCTTAATTAAGTCACGTTCCAGGTGAAATTGAATTTGAGAGTGTGTTGAGTGTGTTGATAGGAAAGAAAAGTGGGAAATGGAAGCTAGCATAGACATAGACACAGTGACATTAATAAGTGGTTAAGCATTGGCAACACTCCTAAGAATATTAAAGAGTTACTCTTATAAAAAAGTTACTTCTGCACAATAAATTATTCTTTGGGTGGTTTTGAATTTCTATTTTGACACTAGCCAAATATGGTTAGGTTTTTGGCTTGGAGTAATGGTATGTCCTTTTGGAATCACGTCACAAGATTTTTTATTTCAATTCCATCTTTTCGTTTCTCTCTAATTTTCATTATTTAGGCTTTAAGAAATTCCGGTTTAGTGTAGATGTTGCATGTTGGGTGAAATGTCACCGTCAAATCACAGTTCTCATCATTCAATGAGATGAGCATTGCAGCATTGATCAACGATAACTTTCTAATCATACACTTTGTATAGAGCATGAAAATGTGAACCAATGCTTTGAGTATATATGTAATCAACTTAAGAGATTGAACAGCTTTCATTTTGACAGAATTTTGAAGTTATGTCAGAATGATCATTGCGTTAATGGGAATTTTTATATGTACATATCTACCAGTAATAATTTTAACTCTTACTACAATTTTCATTCGGAGAAAAATTAGTTCAAACTTCAAATAAATTCATCAACGGTCATTTATTTAACTCTAAAGAAGTATGTATGTATGTATATGTATGTAGAAAGGAAATCATAAAAGTTGAGACGTTGTTTGTTATCAATATATCTTACCCGAAACTTGTTACTCACTGACAGAGACAAGGAAAGCAGTTACGATGTTTGAAACTTCTAGAGTGTACATAACATGAAAGCGAATCTTAATGTCGGAGGATATGAAAACGAGGAGTAAATTTCATCCAGGCCACTGAATATTGCTCGTATTCAGTCCAATATAGGCAAATGTAACAAAACTTTCATGGTTAAATTAAACTCAAAGAAAATATATAAACAATTTAGTCATCAATAATAAAAATATATGAAGGAAGTGTTCAAATATAAAATAAAAATCTTTAGAAATAAATTGTTCTGTTGAATGAATTTTGCCCTAAGTGTCTGTATTACGTATTAACCTATACCTGTTTCTTCTTGCTTCAAATAAGAATTGACATTTCATTTATTTATTTATACACCTTCAGTTTAGTTTTAGCCCGAGTCAGGGATAATTACCCCTCATACTATGTGGCTGTCTTCTTGTGATTTTCGAAGGCAATAATGTTAAATAAAATTATAAGAGATCGTCAGGAATTCATTTTTCTAGTGGTTTTTACGTTTAGTAATTTGATGCTAGGAGAACTAATAATAATTGAAACGTTACAGACTTCTTTAAAAAAATTCATTAATTTTACGTGAATGCCACGTTTGACTAATTCAATTGATTTGTCTAAGCATAAATAAGTGTTATATAAATATAACTTTGCAATGCTTGGTAGTGAAAAGTACTGCTTTTTTAAAGAAAGCTTTGCAAACAAGTAAATAAGAGAACATTGTTTTAAGGTAAAATTAAAGAACAAGTTGATTAAGAAGGTTAAATAAAAAGCATAAGAAGCATAAATTCTTTATTACTTTTAAGAACCCTTGAGTAGTTTACAGGAAACAACCACGAAGATGAATAAAATAAAAGCTAAGAAATATCAAATTTTACAGATTTAATGAGCAATTTAAAACCTGGTAATAATTTCAAATTGGAAGATAAAATAGAAACACTGCAATTATCTTTATTAGTTGGGTTCAAAGGATTTAATAATTCTCTTCATTTCCAAGCTTGCAAGCCAATATTGCTTTTATTCATTTAGATTTTCTAAGCATAAATTAAACTTGGGAGATTATATAAATAATGTGCTGGTACGAATATGCAGTTTTAGTTTGCTACGTGTAATTTGTGTTTGAATAAAAAGCTTCAAAAATGATGACTTCTTTTAGATACCTCAACGTAGGCCATTTCATAAACCCAATAATTACAGAATTAAGTAGACAAAAGGACTACGAAATACTTACTGTGAATGTCATAAGCATTTGTAGAGATCTTATAAGGATCTTGACATTTGTATTTAGATTAGAAGATTTGTTTTTTTTTGTACACCACAAATTTTGATTGATTTTTATGCAGATGAATAATTTGACTTTTGATTAAATACGGATTTTCTTCATCTTGTTAATTTTGTGACCATTTTAGCAATCCAGCATATTCACAATTTTCAGGGTTGGATGGTGGATTTGCACGTCATGTAAATCCCTCGGTGATCCTAACAAGTCAAGTACCTGCTCGTGTAGTTTATAGATTTAAATTTAAATTTGTCCTTTGGGGGTTTATAGCCGAACTATGTATTACTGAATGAAATTTAAATATTAGACTTAAGTATGTATGCAATATCATCAACACCACAGTATCTGCACATTCAATTTGTTGTGACTTTCAATAAATGTCACATCTTAGGATAATCTTAATTAAATTAAATTAATCAAGATTAATGACGGTTTTCAACAGCAGCATGTGAGGAAAAAAACTCTGATTTCAATACAATAAGCTGGAAAATAAAATATTACAAGAATCTTTATTGTAAACAGTCAAACTTTTTAACTTTGTGAAGTTTACCTGAGATGTCGGCTATAAAGCAGAAACACTTGTGATTGCTACAATTGGAAAGACAGATGGAGAAGAGCACAAATTAATTATACGATATGATATGATTGATTGAGCATTATGTCTTTCTGTTTCCTTTCATTTAGCTGATTTATGAGAAATGCGTCACAATATAATATCTTGAGCCAGATGGGCAGTTCAAAACTGTCATTACAGTTTAAATCTTTTAGTAGCATTGATATTTAGTGGCACAAACATCCTAGACATCACCGTGATTATCGTTTATGTAATGGTTGTCATCGAACGAAACGATGCAAATTAAAAGTCATCAGTAGTTCTTTAATATTCTTAGCTTGAAATCAAAATGAATTAATATTGTCACTACTTGGAATTTGGAGTAATCACTTTTTTTTTGAAATGCCATTTGAAGGAGATCAATTATGTTTGCAAAAACGCTTCGTGAAAGTGAAAACACAACATTCGAACTTTTTGCAACAGTCCTCAATGTACATATTTTTTTGCATTCAATGTAGAAAAATACGAAAAGAATGGTTACGGTCGTCAACAATATAATTTGAAGCATTAATTATATTATTTAGACAATTCGAAGTAGAAATTAAAAATGCTAAAGATAACCATTATTCATCACCACTATTTAAATATATAGTCTTCAGGTTGAATTATTTATTGATATATATATAACAGAGATAGAGTTAGCAGTAGAGTTGCTTTCTAACTTAATTTTTTATGTGAAGAATTTATCATGCTTTAATTTGTTGTTAAACTTTTGGTCAGACGATTGGTAACAGTCAATAAAAGAAAACTTTGTAAGGTATTGACGAAGAATGAGAAGAACAAGGAGTAAAAAAATTAACGAGCAATTTACTTTCTGGAAACAAACCGTTACCATTGAATTGAAATAAATAAAACTTACAAAACCACCAAAGTAGACAATCTTTTTCTACCTTAAACAATTTTACTTCCACATACATAGATCAGGACGGAAAAAGTTTTTTTGTCGAAACTCGAAAACTTTTTCTCATCTGTGGAAGATTTTAGAAAAGTTCACAAGACATACATATTTGAAAAATTCTTGTTAATACAAGATGTAGAATTAAATGTGAAAATGTGACATGGGAAATGACTTTCCAACAAAATTGCTGGAAGTCAAACTTTTTCAAATGGGTCAAAATTGCATGCTTGTTTGTTGGATAAGTGTATTTCCTTTCTATTAGAGTTGTAGCAAATATGTAGGTGGGTTAGATTATATGCTTTAGTGTGAAGGATTAATATGACATTTAGTGAAGCTTCAAGAAAATATTTATTCTTAAAAAATGTCAACTTATAAAGCATTTTGCCTCATTTTGCCTCATTTTGCATTTAAATAAATTTATTTATACTCAAACCTAAGCCATACACATTTGAATTAAATAGGATCTGTCTATCTCCTAACTTTAGGACATTCAAGGAATAATCTTTGCTTTTATGGAAATTAGAAAATGTATTAGCCAACGACCTATGATAAAATAACTTGCACTTAAATCTGTCACAATGTGTCAAAAAAATATGAGGAAAACAACAAAGTTTGGTCTTGGAGAAAACAAGCTGCTATACTATAAGTGCCTTCACCATCTTTCCACTTGACTTTTACTAGAGAAGGACTGATTAATATACAATTGGTCAAACTCTAGCTTCTAGACATTACGAAGTAACTTTGCAGTCGTGGTGGTTGACGCTTGATCTTGAAGATTAATGAGAGGTTTATACAGATGGAAAAAGCCGTGTCGTTTTTTCCAACTTTTATACGCCAGACGAAGAAAGTAAAACCCAACTTTGGGAAAGTGGTTGAGAAATGAAAATGAATAATGAAATTGGAGTATGTATGTAGTATCTATAATTTGTACACATCCCATTGTTCCTTCAATGGCTCATTAAAGTGAGTGCATTGATAATCAAAAACTCGTAATTTGTTTGCTACAGCCTCCATCTCCTTTGTAAGATCCTTCGTTCATGAAATGTGCAGAACCACCAATTTAGGTTATAGGTTATCAACTGGCAATTTTTTAAGCAAACATTTTAAATGTTCCTTTCTAATTGTTTTATTGTGTTTTCATTCATAAATATTTAATGAGTAGTATGTAGTCTATGATTCTATTTTAGCTCACATTGCGTATGGATCATTTTAAGCGTAAAATGATTAACTGATGCCAGTTGTATTCCGAGTACTTTCACATTTGTGAAACTCCCTCATACACGTCATCATGCACTTACATATGTATGTGTACTTATTACCTTATTAATGTTCTCATCTCCTCCCTCACATCTACTCAAGTAAATGGATGACTTTAGAATGAATAGATAACTTTTACTTCGGCAACAAAGGGTTCGTGGTAACATCCATTCATATTTGTGAACAATTTGAGATTTTCAAACAATAATAGATGGAATTCATAACACAAAAATGAGAAACACTAATATCCAGCGACGTTTCAGTGCCTTGCATCTAAGCTTCATTATAATAATATTTCTAACTATGTACATACTCTCAAGCTAATTAATCCCATGAATAGGGACCATTTGCATCTCAGTTTCAGTAATAAAGATAAAATTGTATCATGATAAACACCTGCTGCTCTCCTCTTGGTTGTGGAAGAAGTTTGGAGCTAGAGTTATTTAAGCTTTACCCCGTGTTCACAGATCCGTTGGAGTGGCTAAACGGAGAAAGCTTTGAAAATTTCAAAAAATTCACATACTGTAAGGGAAAAAAAAATTTAATGAGGATTAGTTTGAATATCCTAAAGTTCACCTCTCATCATCCTCCAATATCGTGCCTTTCAGAGAATAGCCTGCCTGAACTTAAATTAGCCTCTACATATAATGCTTCAGTAAATTATTTCTTATTACTTGAAATTGAAAAAATGAATAAAGGCTATTCATATATGGATGTAATAATAGGACGTTAAATTAAGGGGCAATAAAATGCAAGTTTGGAACAACCATTAACGTTAGTCTTTATTGGTTAATACTTATTTTACTCAAGATTATCCAGAAGGTAGCTCCCAGCATTTGCATGCATTATCAATCTAATTTTTAATTGGACACTTGGTTATCTAATTAATAGTATGTTCAGATTTCAGAGCATTGTAGTACAATATATCCTATTCTTTGGTTGAAGCAATTGAATTTCTAATACAAGAAAGAGTATGTAAATTGATCAAACTTTGGAAACAAGTTCGGACATTATTAAGAAACTGTGTGAAATGCCTAGAAACCTACAAACAGAATTTTCCTTACAAATTCACATATTGCCTTTATATAAAGTTATGCACGTTGCAGTCCTTGTTTTTAGTCACATTTTAATGCAGTTAAACCGATGAAAGCTTGATGGCAAATGAGTTATAATTGAATTACACTAAGGCTTCCCCCTTTTACAGATAGCCCGAGTCAGGCCTTATGTAACTGTCATGTGTGTCCGTCCGTCGACACAATAACGCTCAAAGGGGTGAACGGATTTGGATGAGATTTGGTACCAATACATATTACGTCAAGTTAGGAATTGAGTTCGAAGATGGGGTGTTGTTCTGTTCCAAAATCATAAGGGGGGACCCTTGGTTCGAAAAAATATTTTTAAATCTTAGGATTTTTGAGACTTACAGTTGTGAGAATATATTTTCAGTATGTGATTCAGGTTGATTGGGGATGAGTATGGGTTGGTACATAGGTTGGCCAACACAAATTTTTAAATATCATCAAAAATTTTGAGATTTTTTTTTAGGATGTTTGGTTAGGGTCGGGTTTTGTGACATGAACAGACTTATTTAAGCAACTCCTACCGATTTTGAAAATAGTATAATATTAATATTTATTATTAAATATTTTTTGAATTCGCTTGTAGATTCATTTAGCAAATTCCAAGAAATTTTATTACTTCCAGGCTCGGGCTATTTAAAGGCTGCACTGTCGATTTTTAAAATGGTTTGGCAGAAAGATGAAAAATTATGAACCAAATGAGCCAAATGATCATTGTATGTAATAGGATTGGAAATGGGCTTCGGAAAAATTCTCAAAGATAACAAAAAGTTTGTAGATAAAAGCTTTTGGATTGAGGATCTGAGACTTTAAGACGACCAAAATGGGATTATAAGATCCTCTATCCTGTTACACAACCCAAACAGCTCTGAACGAACACTGAACTAAATTCTAAATCATCTTTCTCTCTAATAAGTGGTTATGGACTTTGTAACTTTGGAAAGTTTCTCTCGTCTGCACAAAGTAATTATTTGATATTTGTGGTCAAAGGAAATAATGTTTTGTTTTTATAAAAATAATTTTGTGAGCTGGATAATGCTATTAACCCTGGTTAATATCCGGAAAATAAGTTCCAGCTTTATCACTGGTTATTTGTGGTTATAATCTCAAAAACTTTCTTAATATTCCATCAAAATATTTTCTTTGTACTTTTTGACAATAGTTTTTTATCATATAATGGTATGGTATGGTATTGAGTTTTATTCAAATCACAAATTCAACAAAGGACAAAAAACTTTTTTTGGAAACAAATTCCTTAATTGTAAATACATCAAATACCCAAGCTCAAAAAGTTCCCTAAGGTTGTCACCTGTAGAACCTCGCTTTTCCTCTTAAATATAAATTTCAATCTCATCACAAAAAATGGAGTCTGGTTTGGGCTATTTTTTTGAAGGGGATGGAATATTTTCAATGGAATTCATCGAATTGTCACATATCTCATATAATTGTCACATATTTATAATGATACATAATACATACATATATGTATCTTTAAATAATACAAGGAGAATAAAATGTTTCCTCCAAAACTTGTATTCCGCTGCCAGCTAAATTTTAACAACTTTTCTTTCCTTGATTGATTTTCCTTTCCTTTTCTGGAGGCTATGCTAAGCAGTTTTACTTTGAGGAATAAAATAACATTTCAATTTCTCATTATATGTATTTTTTACAAGAGATTTGAAAACTAATTTGAAAGTGATTATCCATCTACTTCACTTCCAAATCATTATTTTTTGTGGTGAAAGTTATATGAAAATGGAGTTTCATGGAATTTATCCCTTTCTTGTACATCTAATAAAAAATATAAAGTGATTGGCGCAGAAATAATTTTTTGTTCAAAGATACATAACCAGCATTGATTCAGAAAACTGAAATCAATTTTGGCATCATCTACATTTGCAATTCATTTACCCCTGGCAGACTATTTCTTTTTGTTATTTACTTTCCACATCGTCTTCAACTTTAGAAAATTGTTAGATGATGAATCGTGCTTTCACCCTCAAACTATTATTCACTTTCATACTATCCACATAATGCGTTTTTTATACAGAACATTTCTCCTTGTAATGCAAGTCATTCAATGTCATTGGGTGTATTTTAGGTCGTTGATGTGATAAAAGATGCTTATTCTATTGCACAAAGGTATCATGTCACAATTTTTCCAACTTGTACTCCATGATGCATTTATAGTTTTGATTGATATCTTGTCTTTCGATGAAATGAACAATTACACTAATCTTTTATGCTACCAATACTAAAGATATATAAAGCTTTCAATGCATCCCATCCGCAATATATGAATGGATCTAAAATGAAAATGTTAATGTCAAAGGGAGAATTTATGACAGTTTGAGTGCAACATTGTTATTATGACGGATTATGTTCTTATTATGTTTTGTTTTCAAAATATTAGTTGAATTTTAATGTATTGTGTTGAATTAAAAATGTAGATAATTATTTCTAAAATTGCTTTGTTCTTCAGAAAATCATGTCATTCATTAGTTGCCCTAATTCTAAATTAAATACGTGTAAAACCCTAAGAAAGATATGTTATGCTTTGAAAAGCAACAAAATTAGTAAAGCAAACGTGATTAGTTCGTCAGCTTTTACTTTGAGGAAAGCAAATTTTTTGTATTTGTGCTGAAATTTGGCGAAATGAAACATTAACGTTCGTTTCCAGGTTGAATTCCTGTTACCTAAAATGAAGAGTAATTACTGGTGTGTCGTGTTTAATCTCAATTCTAAATTCTCTTAGGAATCTTCATAGCGTACATATGTCAACATATGCATATGTACATATGCTCCTATGCTCCATCATTAAACCCTTTTTAGAATCCAACGATCTGAAAATAAACCATTAAATATTGAATAAAAGTAGATTAACTCTATTATAATGTGAATAATATAGGGATAGAGATAAGACGTATTCTGCATCCTTTTCATTGTAGTAAAACAAATCAATCCTACAAACCGATGTAACATGGGACCTTAACCAATTTTGTAACCGGGGGATTAAATTATGAAAGTATTTTGACAAATTTGAGAAGGATTACTAGATTAAAATGTAAATATTGACGAATAAGTCCAATGCAATTAATAAAACTAACAAATCGGCCGTACATCATCAGTCAAAGAAAAATATTTTGAATGGAATGTGTACAAATAATATTCATCACTTTAAAATGATATTTGAGATCAAATAAATAAATAAATTTCTAACCCAAGATAAGATTCAGAGTACGCCTTAGGCAACATCGTATGATGAAGAAAGTAAATTTACTAAGGCGTTTTTAGTTTTTGGCTTTGATGATGAATTCGAAGTTTCGTCTTTTAGACTCTACTAGGTTCAAACGTTTTACGTTTAAAATGTTTGTTGTTACTATCTAAATCGCGCAGTTGTTTGCTTGAAATTTGTTAAATATATTACAGTATGGAAACAATTGTTCAATAGAATTCTGGGTGCAATATACATATTTACATATGTATTCGTGCATGTATATCTATCTATTAACATGCTGAAACAAATTGAATTCATTGAAGTTGGAAACGAAAGAAAAGGGAGGAAAAATGTTTCAAAATGCATTGACGTCATTTTTGAAAGCATATTTGTCATAAGTCCTTTAGAGTGTATTCTCTGATTTTTTTCTAGAGATTTTGAATGAATATAAATGAAATCTTTGTGTAATACTCTAGCAAATGTACAATTTCGATTGAGACTCTAACGAAATCTCTTGGTCCATATTGGTTGACACGAAGTGGGTCTGTAGTTCGATACCAAAAATAACTCAGGATAAAAATCACATTAAAATTTATTTTGATAAGGAATGTACTTTTGAATTTGGTCTTGTAACTATTGTATATATTTAGTAATTATTGACGATATGTATCTATGTATGTATGTATATCTACAATGATTTTTTGTAAATGTTATCAACATTTCCAAAATAAGCAAGAAGCATGCTCTGTGCGTCCTCATAAACTTTCATCTCATCGGATCTTTCAAAATCGAAGAAAATGATGTGACATTTGTTGTCACCAATCTACAATATGCAATGCATTTCGTTCTGATCCCGTAATACTCTTAATACTAAAAAAAACTATTTTCCACCTTTCTACCTGTCTCTCGTCTTCTACATACATCTTTTGTGGAGTGTTTCTCCAGAGAGGAGACAAAGTATCACATATTTCACTTGACTGTTATTCTGTTTCAAGGCAAATCATTGTAATTCAAAACAAGCAGCTCATTTCAAACATGCACGTTTTGTGGTTCATTATTTTTCTGGAACTGACATTGTTGTACTTCAAATTTGCGTAAATGAGAGAAAAAATTGTAAAGAATTCAGATTAAAGAATTCATATGTATTAAACGTTACCTGAAATCAGTTTTTCTTTGCAGATATTTTTCTACATTTCATAACTACTATTTAGTAGTGGTGCATATTTGTTGACATTTTGACATGGCGAAAGTATTTCAATAAAATTCTTCATTTT
>JAAOWG010000640.1:0-13632 GCA_036491945.1 Paranurophorus simplex
ATGATTTGGTAGTGGTCGTCCATTGATAAACACTCCACCCAATTGATTTACTCTCCCTTGTCCTGTTTCTCGGGAATTAATAAAAAGAAAACTATCATCCTTGTCATGAAACTGTTATACATGTACATACTGTTTCTCACACCTAATCTCAAACTTAAACTTTAAGTAAAATGATTTGACAGCAATCAATAATGACATCTAATGATAACCCTTGTCAACGTCTATTGATTTATGCCATTAAAATGACTCAATTCTTTTTAAACTAATGATTGTAAGCATGGGGTGTTTAAAATTGATTGATTTATGATGAGATTCCCTCAATCCATCGATAAGAAGAGGCGTGAGAGCTAATAAGTTGCGAAAAGGTCATCAACGTTTGACTTTTAACATTGTGACATTGTTAGCTGTCAACCTCTCTATTCATCTTGTTATTTACAACATTTGCTTTCGAATTTTACGGCTCTTAGTAGTTTTACAACATGTCGTTCTGTTTTACAACTAAATTTGTTGGTTTCTTATCAATTTCCACTTACTCCTTTATTTCTTCATTGTTAGTTTCAACAGTAAAGTCAAACTACAAACTACCCATCAACAAAGTTTAATGATTTTATAATCTTTGTTTTCCCTTATTTGAAAATGCTGTTAAAAAGCACGTGGAAGAATTTTCATAAACTGCATGCAACGAATTTGTTTGAGCATCTCAGGAATTTATGAGAATTTGGTGACATAGGGCTTGACTTACCTTGAAATGGATATCCAGCGAAACATGGTCGCATCATCGCGATGTTTGTCACTGTCATGTCTGGTGTATCCAGCATGAGTTTTTATGTTTCTTCAAGACAATCAAAATTCTACAATTTCTTTACACCAACTGTACAATTATTATTTTGATACAACTGGCAAACTCCACGAAACTGTGTCACATTGAGGACCTTATGCGTCCTTTAAGAAATACCTATTGCACACTCCTACATCAACAATTAACACTTAACAATTGTGTTTTGTAATAAGTAACAAATTGAGTGCAAAGGCAAAGCATATAGTGATTCCTTTGCTATCTAAATCTCAAGTGATTGATGAATTGTTGCAACTTTAGTTTTGGGATCACTTAGTAGGACCGAGTAGATTGGTTGTACTCCTTGTGCTTTACTCTAGTCTCAAATTTACTACTCCACCAAACACTGTGAGGGACCATGTACATTTATTTGGGTTGAGGTACTTGGGTTTTTCAGCAGCAGGCTCAAAGACGTCCAACAACTGAATCCAATAATTGCAGTAGCTTGTGTTTCAAACAACGAATTTTGAAATTGCTCAAACAAGTCCACTGACAAAGCAGGTGAGAGATGATATGATGAGAATAAAGTGAGTAGATAGTTGATTTTGTGTTAATAAGCAGTTGAGGCTGAGGGGCAATATAACCTGCCCCTGAAACTTTGAAACAAAGTCATTGGGGGCTCATAATCTCTTGAGGCGGAGTGTCTCTTTTCATTCGTTCTCATAGGATGAACTCATCTTTATCTTTTTTATCATTTTAACCATCTCACACAAGAGATCCAATGGATGAATGATAATACTTTGCAAATTTGGGCATCATCAAAAAGTGTTATAATCCTTCTTTGCAGGTAATACTAAATTTATCCCCTAATGCTTGCAAAAATAACCATTTAACCATCATCAACTACTAATTTTAAAGCTATAGAATAATTCTTTGGGTTTAAAATTCTTAATCTATGCACTCTCAATTTTTTTGACTTTGGTTGTAGCCTTGTAATCGACAGAGCGTAAAGTTTGCTTTTAACATGTATTTTTTGTTTCAACGACAAATCCCTCTTGCTCAACTTATATGCTATTCTTCCATAGAAAGGAGAGTTTTGTTGTAAAACGGATATGGTACATGTCATTTATATGCTTGCTATGTGTGTGCTTGCTCTTGTTTCATCTTACATCATATAGTATTCCAAACCCACAATCTTTCTTT
Source organism: Paranurophorus simplex (assembly GCA_036491945.1). Lineage (NCBI taxonomy): Eukaryota > Metazoa > Arthropoda > Collembola > Entomobryomorpha > Isotomidae > Paranurophorus > Paranurophorus simplex. The sequence continues at coordinate 1,979 of JAAOWG010000640.1, forward strand.
AGATGTACACCTTGTTGAATTGTTTTTTGGTTCGAGTCACTCTATGTGACTAGAATTGAATCAGTTTTCATGTAATGTGACTTTGTTATCGCCTTGTTTCCTTTTAAAATAAAGCTCAAGTAAATTAGGATCCCTACCTGAAGCACTCGATGGGGGTTGCAGATCATGGGACATTTTATAAGCTCCAAACCATACATTCCATGTCACATGGAATGAAATCCTAAGAATTTAAACATTTTTGTTGCACAACCGTTTTTTCAAGTAGAAATCCCATTAATGAGTTTCTGTCTCTTGTACCATTAAACTACTAGAATCATTAGTTATCTTTGGGTGTTTTGAATTTGTTTCATTGTTGTTGAGCTGAAGTTTGATAAAGTGTTAAAACTAAGGTGAAGGTGGGAACCCCTTGAGAAGCAAAGTAACCGACACTGCGGGACTCGTAGATCTGATGATGCACGAAAACAGGAGAAATTTCGGCTTTTCCTTTTTTTTCAGAATACAAATTTTTGAAAATGCAAAGCTTTATCCAATAATTATTTATTATTCTTTCCCTACTGTTTACACAATCGAAAGTCATCTAATAAATACATACATACACATACACGTATACACATATACATACACATATGTACATGTGTATGTACATATGTACATATGTATAAATTGTTATCTGGTGAAGGGATTAAAATTTCCTGAAACCTTGCTTCTTGCAGAAATTGGTGAATTTCAGCAAAATGAGAATTATATTCAGTAGGGCAGTAGTAGAACAGTGGCATTTTCTTAAATCAAGTCAAAGCAATTCATTATTTTTTTTTGAAGATAATGATTGTACACTATTAGTAGACAATGACAATGCAATGTTTTGAACAAAATGAATTCAAGTGAATCTGAATCTACTGCTACTGCCTTATATATCTTTGAATGCATTCTTAGGTCAAATAACTTGAGGAGGATACTTCACACTAACTAACATTGTGTAAACTTATACTTGATTTCATACTTACTTGCCTACCTTATTTTCAAGTAGTTTACCTGCTCATTATTTTTGAAGGTGTTAGATTGATGTGTGTAGATTGCAGGGGAGATTGAGAAGACAAATGGATCACATTGTGTGGTTTCTAGAGTCTCAACCTTTCGGTTCTTTTGAGGGAAATCTTACCAATTTTTCCTCATCATTTTTTAACTTTTCCACCTCCAAATTAAGTTTCCGACGCCCCTCTGGGTACAACAAAAAACCAAAACAATAACTCTCATTGTTGACTGTACCCTATTACAGGGATCTGGAGCATTTTTCTCAGACTAAAACATTGATGATGATGATGATGATGACTTATCTTATTTCATTGTTCTTATTAAAACTGGAATGACTTTGCTGCACCCAAACATCATTATAAAGTGAAAATTTAGCTGGAGGAATTTGCAGTTTACATCAAGTCATGAAGGACCAAATGTCACAATGAGTGGTGTAAATTTGAGACAATGGGATGTCGCACGATTCAATTTCCTGGAGTCTGTATATACCACTTGAACACAAACGTTTGATTGTTGTCTAGGGGGAATACAATTTTTGGTCTTCATGGAATTTAATGTTTTGAATATAATTGAAAATAAAAAACAACCATGCTTATTAATCCGTTCGATGTTGAGTGGAGGATATCATAACTAAAAAAAATATATAAAAATCTAAATCTTTAGCTGCTCGTTATGTAATTACAAATCGATTCAAAGGCAGATGCTTGTTGAGCGTGTGACACCACTAATTGTACTTTTATTTACTGCATTTAAGAACTAACAATTTTTTAAGGTGAAAACAAAACGGTTTCCTGTCAATTAAAATTTTTATTTCATCCCAAAGCATCAATAATAGGTAGAAGCAAAGCTGAATTGTCAAATACCGGATGAATGTCTGCTGGATGGATGAATGATTCTTTCTGCTTCCAATTTTTTTGGTTCTTGGCGTGACTGACAGGTTGCTAAGCCATGCTGGAGATTGCACCAATTTTAGAATTTCATTTAAACAATAGGCATGAGGGGATGAAACGTCATCTCGTTTGATGGCACCCCATCGAGAGTCCTGTTTCATTCACAAAAATTAAAAGGACCCAATTCTTCGTATCAAGAAATTATTAAATGTACGTATCTCATTGGTCCATACAAACCTAAGCTCGGATACTGTTTTTTAAATGAAAAGCACGACCATACTTCTATTAGACTATTTTACGACAAAAATATTTTGATAAAAGGAAATAGCCGAGAAAATTACTTAATGTTTTACATATATTCATGAATGAATGAGATTCAGAGTAAAATCATCTATTCATTCGCCTCAGGGTGAAATGAAAGCCTTTTGTTTTAATTCTTTTGTTAACATAAAATAGCCACAATTAGATGTGATGATCTTAAGATGAATGAAGCATCCTCCAGTGGTTCGGGATTAGATTCATTCAAATATTTTTATCATTTAAAATATGATGAGCAACTAATCACTTTATTTTCCTCGTGAACCTATCATTGTCGCATCAAAATGCAATTGGATTTGTCAAATTTAAATAATAATACTAATAATTGAACATTTTTATCATTGTTATCTTTATATATATATATATCAACGTTATCTAGTATAAAAGAGACAAAGTAATTTGGTATTTATCAGCAAGGATGCAAATTTCTTCCACCTACTACATGGCATTATAGTTCATCATCATTATCCTCTTGCCTATAGATCCTATGTACCTCAATGAGAATGACTTTCAAAAATACTGTCTAAATGACTGTCATTGGATTGTTGTAACTGGAGTTGGGAAATGGAGCTTAAACTGATGACTAATTGTGTTTGAAATAAATTACAACTCACCTACATTTCTGAGTGCTACCTCTTTCTGGAAGAATAGAATGAAATTCCTGCATTTCATTCCTTAAAAAGCGAATTCCTTAAGTCAAGCAGCGTGACGTGTAAATGAGATAAATAATTGCCTCACAGTCTTGCTCCTTGTTTTAACAACTAAGTACGAATTCATGGAGAAATGAATGAAATTTTTGCATTGTTTGTTTACACTTTGAATTTCACCGTGTATCGTTTCATTATCAGGGCTACAGATGAATTTACAATTTTCCATGAATATCAAACCCCAAGGAGTGAACAACATTTTTGGTTACTCGCTAACTCAACACGTGAAATCACCGTTTTAATCAATGTTCTATGTCAAATCAAATTACAACGATGTGACATGATGAGACTACATTTTTAAGCAGACGGCAAAGGAAAAAACGATTACTATTACGACTCAAGTACTAATCCTCATTATTATTATTATTATTATTAAAACGTTAATGTCAAGCTTATTAAATTACCCTGCGGTACTTAAATTAGTGAGTTAGAAAAAGAAGCACAAATTATGGACACATTAAATATCTTGTTTGACTGATGGGGTGGGTTTTAAGTTCAATTTACTTTTACGACACCAACTCATTAGGCCTTTAAACTTACAGAGTGAAACCAACACAAATAAACAAAGTTGAAAACATTAATAAGTCTGGAAAACCAAACCGAAATAAAACTACAACATTTCGTAATTAGCTTTAAAGCTTTGTTGTCTTTATTGGATTGTTTGAAAGACTACCGTTCACTGATTAATTATCCTTTGGCTCATCATCTTAAAATCTGAGAGTCTCAACCTTACATACATATGTATACTTATGGGGTTATTTCTTTGTTTGTTGAGATGATTCTGATGAGGATGAGATGTCAGAAATAATTTATTTTTACTCATTGTGTTAATTTATTTAGACCTCCTGGAATATTTGTCTCAATTTTGTTTCTTTCAATTTAGGGAATTTCATCAACTGAATTTTAACTATATGTAAATAAATAAGTTTGTAACTTTTCAGAATATAAAAAAATAAAAAAAGCCAAGGATTTGTATCATTATAACATTCGTGTATAAGAGATGTGTACACACGGTTGTAATTTCATGTTTTAAAAATTTTATGCACCCTTTTCTACAACGAGGAAATCCAGCGGCAGGCAGTCTACGTTGGGGAACAAGTCATGACGATTTAGGTCAAATTATTTCTAAAAACAATCTTTTTTTAAAATTTGACACCTTATGTAAACTCACGTAATAAACTGATAATTCATTCCAATATATTTCCTGTATTTGTGACCTTCTTCAATATCCTTACATTTGTGTTTTTTGTTTTCTGCATTTCTACGTATTTTAATTTTTCTTAAAATTAAAGTTCCCCTTTGTGCAATACTACTGAAAAGTATTCTAAGCATGTTTGAACAGATTCACTTTTTTAAAGTTTTCTTTTAAGTTCACACTATAAATTTGAATGCCAGACATGAGGAGCGACAAAGTAATTTACATGGCGTTCCGGTGTAATTATCCATAATCGGAGAAATAACTAGCTCTTCCATTGGATGCGAGAATTGTTAGGTTTTACAAGAAAAAATCCTATCAATTTTTTCACAATTTTATTATCATCATGATGTAACCATTCGACATTCGATCCGCATGATTTCCTTCCTTTAATTGCATCCTTCTCTATTTACCAACAAAATAGTAATATAACAACACAAAAGCACGCTTTGTTGCTAAAGGAGTTTCAAATGTTATTTGCGTTACTTTATCATGAATATTTCAAAGTATACAACGAACAGGGCTGCAAAGCTAATTTTTAAATTAATAAAAGTCCAAAAGTAAAGGAATACTACCTAAATACAACTCGTCATCAGCGGAGTGACGTTTTCCCTTGGCTTGTGCTTTGTGTCAAGCGTCCAATAACTTTGTCATTTTGACTTTGATTCTGTTAAGGCCAACACGTTACATCCTCCCTAATTTGCATAATTATCAATTTTAGTTGGATGCTATGACTATTCTTGGCGCAAATATATTTTTTTATCTACAACACTCATGTGAATTTAGGTTATATCTCTGGTAGCAATGCCGCCAAAGAGGAATCTATCATTTTAACATCCATATCTCCGTACTTAACAACCGTGTCGACTGCGTGACTCTACTCCACCACGACCACGCCAACAACTCTACCAATCTAATCAAAACTTTGTAAAAAAAAACACTGATGAGGAGCAGCATCTTACTTTTTAGATCAATTTCAAACATGTGCATATTCATGATTACTCTGTTTAAAACGTTATATAAAGAGAATTAAAAGGGTGCGCGGAAGAGGAAATGAATCCTTCAGAACAAGGCACACTTTTTCCCAAAAGTTTCCCAACAAATTCATTGAACTGTTTATTACATTATTACATTAATCAAGAATTTCAAGAACGGACGAAACAATGAAAGATTTATGATTTATATATTATATACCCTTGCATTATTTGTTCGCTTAATCTAATAAGCACAATACAAAATACACAATAATAAATAAATCCCTCATAGCGCCACAGGATTGACTCTAATAGCTGACAATACAATTATTTTGTAATTGAATAAAGGCTTGTGTTTGAAGCTACAGGGTTAATGTCGATGCGGAATGATTTACGGTAGACAACAAGAGTAAACTGAACCGTAATAAAAAGGGATTGAAAAAGTTTCCGGATAATAAGTTCACTATTTTCATGTATTATGAAAATTGTGGAAGAATTTACTCACAAACGTCCAAAAAATGTACAGTTTACCTGCTCACTGGAATCGTCTTTAACACCATCATCATAAGAAGGGCTAAAAGGAAGCCGAGTTTATAATTAATAATTATAATAATAATAATAAAAACTAGTTTCAAGTGGAATGGAAAGTACTGGGCTGTTTGCAAATTAATAATGTAAACAATAACATTTCAAAAACAAAGTGACAAAAGAATGAAAGGGAATTTAAAGGGATGAGGGTCGTGATGAATGCAACTGATGGAGTTGGCAGAAAATCGGAATTGTAACGCAAAGTGAGGTGAATCCGTCTCGATTGTTAAATCCCACATTAAATACATTATATGTGTCATAATCATATTAAAATTAATTTTATGCTTCACAAATCTCAACAAATTTAGTTTGTTATTGCAGTTAGCATGTTTTAATATTCCTGTGATGAGCTTTTAAACTCTTTTTAATCGTCAAATTGTAGCTTTGTGTCAAAACGTGCGACTCATCTTGCTCGTGTCCGTTTCGTTGAAGGTAATTAAAGATTTGGTTCTGGTGCTTATACAATAAAAATTAGTTGATAGGCGAAGAGAATGGCCATGCAGAAATGGTCTAATGCCCACCTTTCGCACTCATCTTCCCCGCTTGTTGGCACAATTACGACAAAATAAAATATTTTATAAACTAACAACACCTGCTTATCAAAAATTGCATTGTCCCAAAGGAGGCAACGTTACCTCCACCCAGCTGCACTTACAAATTACTTTGAATTGCATTCGAGTAATCAAATACTAAAATTTTAATTTGAGTTATTACACAGCCACATTAGATGAAGACGTAAAGACTAATCTTAAGGACCAGGGAGAGAAAGAAGAAAAGCATAAATAATATTTAACGGGGCGTTGCAAGATTGAGGAAAAGATTAATGTTTTATTCATGCTTTGATATCATATTATTACAATTGACTTGCCAATCGTAGTCCTTTCAATTTTATACAACATGCAACTTCTTAATTGCAGAATTCTTTCACAACATTCTCAAGTTAACTAAAACAATAGTAATTCACCCGACCCACGGAATATATGTATATATATACAACCAACAAAAATGTGCAGGTCATCTCATGGAATTTTGTCCTTTGGAAATTGATCTTTTTGCAAATGTCATATTTCTTGGAAATTCTTACTTTACTTTATTATAAATTCTTCCAATTAACGGTTTTTTTACAAATAATTTTTGTTCTCACATTCCGTTAACTCAAAGGTTCGTGATGTTACATATTACACCTTGCAGTATTGAATCTTCCTGCTTTCCTATGATTTCTTAGAAAACCAAAAAAGTTATTGCTGATTTAACCCAAGAACAATTCATTATATTAAACAATGATGGCATCAAAATACGACATATGTATGCTGCAACAATGAAGAACAAGTTGCATGGAAAAGCAACAGGTGTGGGAGTGCTGGGCTCTTGTCTCTATTGATCATTGATGAGAAAGATTGATGGTTTTAGTATAAAAATTTAAGGTTCAATTGAAAACAACCTGATGCATTTTAAATTTTAAAATGTGTATTCCCATTCCTTTTGTAACACCTGAGATAATCATATCCACCATTTTTTTTGGATCATTTTGATAATATTTCTCCAGAAAGGAGTGGCTTCTATTAAAGTAAAGTTGGAAGTGGTAAAATTATATAAAAACGAAATGGATGGAAGGATGGGAAGGTTTTGAATTTGTCACGCCTGACAAAACCACAAAATGATCAACAATTTCCATCCTTCTCTAACAGGGTTGGTTGAAAGAGATAAAAATAAAATATCTTGTAGGGATAAAGTTCATCTTTTCTGTAAGACGGTAGCAAGCGTGAGTATTTTCCAGATCTCATCTCATCTCATTCAAACATGTATTGTTTGGTTTCTTTATTGGGGATGTTAATAGTTAAAAAAAAGATATTTTATCTCACATTCTCCTTAAAATCTCCTTATACGACAAAAAAATTAAACTTTAAGATAAATTCATGAATTGTATTGTGCAAAATTTGATGGATCGGAAACTCCCACGCCGACCACCGGAACAGTTTCAGTCAAGAGTAAGGTTTATTTTAGAACAAAAACCTTCTTGTTGATTTTAGTCATACTTTGGTTGAGTTAAGATGTGATGTGATGATTCCCATTTAAAGTGGAAATTTCCTTTAAAATAAGTTTATTACGGTTTTGCAAAGACCAACAATTTCTCAGATTATAATTTATTTTCTACAGTTTAGGAGTATTAATCAAAGGCTAATCAAATTTATGTCTTAACTTTCATAATTGTCTCAAATTGTTGAGAAGAATTAAGTGAAGAGCTAAATAAAACAATGGTGGCTAAACTTTCAAATTTGTACATTGGATAAAGCATATAATGACTTTTTGAATAAAGTAATGCCTTAAAAACAATCACGTATACAATTTAGCACTATATAATAATATCTCATAACACGTTGTATATATTCAGTCATTTAACGTCGTATTCAATACCATCCATAGTAAGGTTGATGCCTTGACGGAGGTCCCATCAATGCTGCAGCCCCACTTGTCGTATTATACTGTCGCCCTGTAAAAGGCCCCCAAGTGTCCTCAGACTGACCTTGATAATTTCCTCCTGAATTAGTTGGCCCTTGTTGAGATACAAGCTATGGAGTACATCATTTTAGTTATTATTGTTATTATTATTGCAAAAAGAGTTGAAAGCTAGATTCAAAACATTTAAGATTTTAGAATTTCTGTAAATGTTCTGCATTGTTGATTTCAATTGAAACACAATTCTATCAATTGTACCCCAAACAATGAAGCAACAATGGGGAAAACTTTCCAAGAAACGGTTGAAAGGTCTATTGGGAATTAAATTCATGGATGAATCACTTCCTACCTGTTGAGAAATAAGGACGTTGGGTGTGTAGTGGGTGCTCCCTAATCCCGTATAAGTGGAAGAAGTAATTGATGAAGGATTTGTTAATGAAGTTGGAGGTGGGGGTGAAGGCAAGGATGAACCACTCCCACCTCCACTTGAACCATTACTTATTGAAGATGCACTTCCATTGGAAACGGAGTACAAAGATCCTCCGTCACTCCCTGAAAATAAAATGTTATTATGAGTTTAAAAACGATTTAAAAATTTGATATTTAACAATACTGTATCAGCTATCGAATCAGCTAAGGAAACAATCCCGAAGGTTATTTGCATGGTCATTGAGCCATTTTGAAACTTTCAAAATTTGATTAACCTGACTTTCATTTTCACTCTGTTTCGTTACTCAATTTCCTTTGATAATATTTTTAGAATTACAATGTTGTAGAATGTCACTCAATGGGGTTTCCCAACCTCTCTCTAAATTCGCTATTTTTTACTGTCTAAGGTAACTTTGTTTACTCAACCGGAGAAGGCCATGACATCAAAATAATATTTTGCCATCTTATTGAGGCGTTAAGTCCATTTTGTGTCTTAAAAAATGCTCCTATTCTTACTACAGTTACCAAAACAGCTCAGAACTTAAAAAAATGTCAGTATTGTTCATTTATAGAATAAGATACACTGCAAATAAAACTCAAAAGCGTGTTTAATCAAATTATACTCGTTATTAAACTTTTATAAAAAAAACTGCACAAAATTCTACTTAATCTTTCACAATTCAATGCACTCTCAAAAGCGTTGGGACTTATATTTAATAGATCTTCATCTTAGTCAACAAATATATATCAACAACCCTATGATGCTATGTCCATACATTTATACCATAAGGGAATTTGTGCCAAGAAACATTAAATCGGATTATCAACTTCTGCACGGTATTCAATCCATGCAATTCATGAATGAATGGGTAAACAGGAATAAAAATCCGGTTTTTATTTGTTTCTATCCAAAATGGGGGGAATGAAAGTGCAAGAATTGAGAAACCAGATCCAAAACCGAGTAATTAGATTTGCATTAAATTCGATGCGTCATCTTTCTTCTTGATTATTTTGTCAATGGAAAAAATGTTCAAAATTTGCTTAGCCTTCCTTCAACATTAAATAGAATGATGCACTTAGTTTTTCGGATTGCCTAAAATGTTTTAATTTTCTTGAGATTTTTCGTGATGTAAAAAAATCATTAAAATGACAAGTGACGGGAAGTTAGATAATATAACAATTGCCAGTCCGTTTGAGATTTCTACACATTAGTTCCACTAATTTAGTTAACTCTGTCTTTGTCATTGGTATTCAATTCCTTCAAGAAAAAGAAGAATGACAGTTTGTTAATTAATTAGCGTTGAATTGGCAAAACAATGAGATAAGAGGGCGGTGGGTGGTCCCCTCCCTAATTACTGCTTTTTTTCCACCAAGTAGGTGTACAATTGTATGATGGTATGACAATTGCTATTTGTATTCAAAAAGTGGGAGTTCAGTTCTAAGGAAAGAACCTCTACAGCTTAACCTTTCTTACCTTGAGAAGAAGGAATGGGGAAATGAGGATCTCCAACAAGGGCTTGATGATGAGATAAAACGGAAGGATGATATGAAGCACTTGATGGGTAAACAGGGATACCCACACCCACATTAACACTTCCATAACTTCCTGGCATCGAGGAATTTCCGCTTGATAACTGCTTCCTTAAACGAGCTCTTCGATTGGAGAACCAAACCTTGAAACAGGGATTGAAGAAAATTTGAATAAGTTACAGCATATTCTTGACAGTTCACTAACTCGTGTTATAAAGTACCCAGTACCTGGATTCGTGCCTCTGTTAGTCTTGTTCTTTGGGCTAATTCTTCTCTTGTGTAAATATCAGGGTATTGAGTTCGTTCAAAAGCTTTCTCTAATTCATCTAATTGATGGGCAGAGAAAGTTGTTCGACTACGACGTTGTTTCCTCTTTAATGGAATTCCTGGCTCGGATTCACAATCTGAGGCGTCACTGTTTGTTCCCTTCTCACCACCTGTGTTGATTGTATCAAAAGTTTAAAACAAGTTGTACATGCTTCTGGCGTATGCAAGGAATTTACTAGGATGAATAAAGGATATCAAGTTTATGGTACACGATGACTGGTTCAATATTTAAAAAAATACAAAAGAGTTATATCTTAAAAATGTTTCTCATTACAGGCTGCGGCCAATGCAATAATTGAGGCCTGATGCATTTTTCCAATTTACTATGTTAATAACATTCATAAAAGCATTGATCCCTCCAGGTTATTTTATCTGTTGGTTGGTGGTATGGAGTTACAAATGTATCAATGATTTAATGAATTTACGTCCCATGCCATTAATTTATACTAAAGTTGCCTTTTATGAAACACCTTCAACTTGCACGAAACCCCCAAAAACATAAGAAAGTTGAATTGAAGCTGTGAGAGTGAAATTGTGTCGTACAACAATGAATTAAAATTTTAAATTGCAACAATTACAATGGTATTAATGGTAATTCCTTACCTGAATCACACTTTTTAATCCCATCCATATCTTCTTCACGACCTCTTAAAAGCCTTGAAATAGCACTTACTGATGGAGCACTACTTTTGTCACAATATCCTTCTTTGATCAATCTGAAGAAAATTGGAAATATTCAAAACCCTTTCATTTCACCTTGCAATAATAAGGAAGTGCATAAAAAAAGGCTTTGAAAACTTTAGAAAATTAATAATCAAACTAATACCAGGAAATAAGGCAATTTAACAAACTAACGAACCCTTCTAAACACAAACATAGTGTTGCACATTGAATGTGATACAACAAAACAATTCAACTAGTCAATGACATTAATTATGAAGAAGAGAGTGAATGCTTTTAAATTTCACATAGTTACTTATTCGTTTAATAATTGTTCCATATTTAATTTACCTGTCTCTTATTTCCCATGAAAATACTCCAGGGTTCTCTCTCTTGTAATCTTCAATCCTGGTTTCGACATCGGGTGGAGCAATTCTTGGCTTACTTCCACCTATAACTCCTGGACGAATAGATCCTGTTTCTTGATAGCGGTTTAATATCTTTGAGACGCATCCATGACTGACACGAAGTTGTCTTGAGATGACGC
>JAAOWG010000641.1:0-13602 GCA_036491945.1 Paranurophorus simplex
TACTCGTTACAAAACTTTCTTTGAAATTTCGAAACACGACATCAACATGTGTTACTTCTTGGAGGTTTTTTTACGGTCATTAGGTTTACAATAAAAATGCACCGTTATTGCTGCATCCCTTTTGTCACTTCACTAATAGCTTGCAACTTTTCCGATAATTGGTGATGTGATGGGTGGGTAACTGGGCGAAATCACCTTCAATAACATTTTACTCTATTATTTCAATGGGTAAAAACCTTTTGTCCTTTCCAATTGTCTGAAGCATTAAATTGTTCTAATTTCCGCCTGATTTCCTTTAACCGAGCTGCTTCGGACAGTTATCCTGAAGCATGGAATATCTACAAACTACAAAACTGGAATTTGTTGTCTGCTTTACGTGGACAAACAGCTAAAAACTATAGCAAAATAGAGCGATATGTATAAAAACAGGAATTGTTTGAGGTCCCATGAGATTTGTGCAGACTATAAAATGTAAATTAACCCATTTCACACGGAAATCCGTCACAACAATTTCTCTCAAAGAATAAAACTATTTCACCATACACAAAATATAGCACAATTGCAACCAACTCAATGATTCCATAAGCTTATTTTTACTTATTGTTTATACAGTGGGGTGATTTGTCTGGAGGCGTTAGTTGCATATTTCAATGAATTTTCAACCTAAACAATCACCAATCGCACTTTTGATATTATAAATTTATGCAAAACCGGTTTTGGCAATTGATATTTTGCTTCATCCGCTGTACGAATGTCGTTGCAGTTGAGGTTTTTTTAAGTTTTTCGGTTAACGCATGTGGAATATTGTGAAAGGATGTAAACTTTTGAAGTAACTCGACGGTAACGAAGCTAGGTTACAACTGACAAGAATGAGCACACGAAAGGATGTTTTTGCCTTCCAGCAGGAATGGGTTCTTTCCGTCCCTTGAAAAGAAAAAAAGGAGATACCTACTCTGCTCTGGTTTACACTATTAAACCACGACAGCAGTACTTTTATGAAATAACGACATCTAAATTGTATGGTACCAAAGATTGTATTGTTTTAAGCAATAATTAAAGTCCTTTTAAATGGATATTGGTAAAGCCTCATATTTTTTTTTATTGAAATCACATTCATGTCTTGCTTATTGTAAAAGTATTGATGTTTTAATAGAGTGTAAATCCTGGTTTCTTGTAGAACATAACCAAAACAACTTCCTGACTCAGGTACTTTGAAGGGCTCTCCCTTTTGTTGATAGGATGGAATATAAAAATTTGTCTTTGTCTTTTGTGAAATCAAGTGGAACATATAGATACAAGTCTGACATTCATTTATTATTTCTTGCTCATATATACTCTAACGTAGATAAGGCCCCTGAAGGGATGAAATCCTTTGTTGAACAAATCGTTCTACATTTTCAACAACCCCATAATTACTAGAGAGTACTTGAACTCTTTTCATGCTGACGAAAGTATTATAGTCTTGTTTAGAATGGATTTTGAAATGATGGAGTAAAATTGAGAATTCTTTTGAATGATACAGATACATACGAGAAGGAAGGAATTTATGAAGAAGGCTCAATAGAAAATTCTTTCAATTTTTATTAATATTTATTGTTTTTTTTAAACCAATAAACATTCCTTGTAATAATTACGTTCTTCATACATGGAAGGCATCGCATCATTTATTTTCCATTTTCAAATATTTCAATTACAAAATTTGTTTCAAGGATGGAATGGATGGAACACACATTTTTTATTTGGAGTTGACATTCGCCAACGTTTTGAATAAATTATAAAATTACATATTTTAAGCGTTGAATGATTCATACTCGGATTTAAATTTCAGTATGTCTCCATTTTTCCGTACGATTCAACAGCACAGCCTGATGTTATATATATGTATAGCTTCAGTAATAATGGATGGAATGAATACAATCTGCAGACCAGTAGAACGGAAACGGATGTTGTGAAGTCCAGGTTCAAAGCTTCGTTTCATTCAAAATTTTAGCGAGTAAAGTTATAATGAGTTGCACTCTGAGGATGCAGCTTGGATGAGCTGGTGTTAAACCAACGAGACGAAAATACAGCTTTCATCCTATATTTAGTATTCGCTTGAATTCAATTAAATGGTCGTTCTCCTAAATACTAACTCGTTTTGCTCCTGGTTGTTATTTTTTAATGATAATGTTGATTCTATGTAGTATTCAGCATCTGTACTATAATAGCACTCCATTACTAGTTTAAAGATTGTAAATTGTTCTTGACTACACTAAAAGCAAATGCTGGGGAATTGAGAAATAATTGCTGTTGACGGATTGTTTGCAACGACTGACTGAACACAAGCGAATCATTATGAAAATAAACCCCACCTTTCTTTTCATTTTATAAGGTAAAGCAATGCATGGTTCTTTATCTCAATTGCGTTTACAGACATACATTGGATACAACTTTGTATTTTGTTAAAAAGTTAAAACATACCAAGTTTGTATAAATATTGTTCATAAATTAGAATTGCCGTTATCAAATCATTGGGGACAATGCAATGCTATGTATGTCTCACTATGATCATCTTTAGATATTGGAGTTTGAACTGAGCAGTACTCTACAACAAAGGAAAATTGTATTTGAAATTGAAATGCAAACAACTAGTAGATGTAAAGGTGTTGGAATGCATGGGACGCTTGTTAAAGTAATCTTAAAAGTGATAGTTGTTGTTGAGGCATGAATGACCTGGTTTTCATATCATCAGTACAATAACCAACCAATGCATTTGGTAAAATATTATATTAATACATCTTTGTTGGATTGCTTGGATTCGCTTCCATTCCCTCATTGTGCTATGACCCTTTCATTTCCTTTTTGAAATTCGTAAATATAAGTAATAGTTTAGCTAACTATTCAACAAATCACTGCATTCGTTAAAAGAAGCATTTTATTTGGTTTTAGCCTTTAAGAAGAAAATGGTCTTTCCAGAAACGGACGCTTAAATATTTAGTGGGTTGAAATTTAACTCAACGTGAGTGATATAATATTTAGTTTAAAAGTGCTTGGTTTTATTGATTCCTTCCGGCCTAAACGGGTTCCGTGTAATAGTATCCTTCAACTCTTCCTGTTTCGGAAAAACTTGTGGTGAGACAAATTGTAGGGGAGGACAATTTGAAGGAAATTGGTGTGACGAGAGTAAAATATATGGAAAAGATGCTCAGTTTCCACAAAATAATTACATATCATGCATGCATAAAATGAGTTAAAACTGCTTTTTGTTTCGTATGTAAATGTCAATGCTTCAAGTGGATCTTTAGAAACATTATTACATACAATAGCCAAGACCAATAGTTGAAGTCTAAAAATGAAAAGCAGAGTGATCTTAGGATTTTCCCGTTCGCCCATCAGTTAACAGCGTTAGAGTTTTGATAAAACCGATTGAAAAATGTGGGGCTCACTGGTAGACATATTGCGGAAATTGGAGCGCAAAAGGAAATATATCTGGTCTTGTGGGATCAATCGAGGAGTAATCATGTCAGCGACAGTGATGTTTGTTCTTTGTCTGTCATATCTTACCATTTACACTACTACGTTGGTTGTTGGCACCACAAACAGGACAATTGAAAAGAATAATTATTGGGAACATAATTTCCACAAAATCCTTAGTTCCTTGCCAAATGCCAACGAGGAAAATATGCTCAATAGTAATTTATATTCCAAGAATTTTGGAGGATCCATTTTCCGCCGGTTGGCAAGCATATTCAATAAGTAAACAAACACTGCCACTGCGAAACAAATATCATTACCACAAACGTTTGATATGTATGTAAAAACTTTTATTTTCAGAACTGATTTCAACAGAGATGGTAGTCTAGATGAGAAGGAATTATCGGTTCACATAAATGAAAACATAGTGAACCATTTTTCTCATGCAATAAATGAAAACCTGAAGAATTATTTAAAAATTAAGAAAAATCCAGCAAATGGTGAGTTGAATGTAAAAATCTTTAAGGAGCTACACATACATACAAACGATAAAGAGGATTTATTTACTGAATTATGGATTATAGCTTGCTTTTGCTTTGTATTTGAACAAGTTTTCTCTTTAGAAGCTAGAGTAAAAGTTTTATGGACTACTGGATAAAGAGATTGTTGCCGGTTTGTTGGCACAGGATAAATATTTGCGTTTTGTGTGAATCCCTACAAGTATACTTTCTCTGCATCGTTGTTTAATAGTTTCATGTTTTTTTAAGGTCTCGTATCATGGGGTGAATATCTCAACTTTTTCTTTCAAAAAAACTCTATTGTTGGAGTTACTACAGAAGATGTTGAAGCGAGAAACAAGATGTATACAAAGTTATCGAAGGAAATAAAAGGTGAACCTTTATAAAAAGTTTAAGAAAATGGCTATGCATTAAACGGTATTAAACTGTCGTCTTTTATTACTGAATTATAGTTGAGATATCGCAAATTCGAGCTAGATGGTCGGAAGCTGCTGCTAATGACCCAGAATTATTAACGGTAGACGAATTTCTAGCATTCGAGCACCCCGAAGCATCACCGACAATAATTCTTTCACATGTTCAAGACATATTTGCAACTTTTGGTAATAAAATGCATACATGAATCCAGATTTCTTAATAACATGATTTAAAGTTATTTAGTCAAAGTTCAAATTAAATTTTCATTAGATTTGGATGGGGATGGAGTTATCAGTAATCAAGAATTCAATACGGCATATAATGAAGCACAAGGAGTAGATTCTATTTTCAAGACTGATAAAACCCTAATTGATACCAACAGAGATGGACAAATTAGTACATTGGAAATGATGGTAAGATAAAAATAAAAAGCTGGAAATTATCTCCAATTTCCTGCTTCACTTATCTTAAAACATGTCTGTAATCTAAATGAGCACTTTTCTGCTTGAGGCGAAATATAATAGTCTTTTCACTCACTTCCTTTTAGAAACACCAGGAAATTGCTCTGGACACTTTCACTGCATATTTTCCTCTTTAGCGATTCCTAAAAGCTTCAATTTCCGGAAAAAAGTTCCTTTCTTCCTGTTTTCTCCTATAATCGGGGGTAGGTGTACAGTTTCCACAGATTGTAATTAGTCAAGCGCATGCAAGTTCATTGTAGCATGAGGATTTGCTATATTATTTTACAATTTAATTAAAAAATCCCTCTTTGTTCCCCAGTTTTATGAAGTCTCTAACTGCCTGCATTTAAAATTAGTTGGCCTAGCTGTAAGTTGGCCTTTTTTGCCCTTTAATCATTAAGAAAGTCTGGACTCGAGTTACTCTCTGGAACACAAGAAAACCGTTGGCAAAGCAAATGCGAGAATTGAACCGGCTCGGCTACAAGCTACATGCAATACTTGGTAGCAAGTGTACACCAAATCCTACCATCCCATCGAGTCCGCCACATTCCATTCCATGAATTCAGATCAAAATTTCTTTTTCCGCATCCCATCTTTACCCGGGTTTTGTACTATGCAGGATGCCACCATTTACTGCTTTCTCGGTTACTTTTGGTTGTTAGCTTTAACAGATTTTTACCCCTCTTGGTGGGTGGAGAAAGAGATTGCTCTCAACAACTTTCTCTTTAATTCACTTTCTCCTGAAGATGGTGCCTTTAACTTGTCCTTACAATGTTGCGATGCCTTCTTTCCCACTTTTATGAATGCAGAATGCGGAAATATGGATAATTTCTTAATTAAACAATTGAACTAATTCATTTTTATTTAAATAGAGATATGCTGATCCTCGAAATACTCATCATTCAATTAAAGAGGCGAAAAGGCTGCTTGAGTATGCTGATAAAAATAAGGATGGAAGGTTGAATTTCCAAGAAGTAACAAATGGTATAGACATCATTATAAAATCAAAGTTTTATGATGCTGCGAAAAATTTTCACACATCAGTTATATCAAATTAAGTTGAATTTGTTCAATATAATTAAGACTGCATATAGATCTCGATATCTTTTGAGAATTTGGACATTATTGCTATCATTTAGCATTTTATCGTAAAAATTGATTTGATTATAAAACATCGTCGTAGCCAATCAAATTGTATGTACGTCGTGCTTATGTGCATGTTGTAATTTCTAATTCATCTACTAGTTTCCAAATAAATATAAGAGTCAAATAAGTACAAAATATTTGGTAACATCATCCAGGGCTCAACATGTCTGCATGTTTTATTTTGAGTGGTTTTAATTATAAAAGCACACATCCTTGCAAATAAACAAATACTCACTCGAATCAAAAATTAAGTAACTTAATAATTTTTCACGCTATTTCGTACAAACATGTTTGAATTTTTCAGAATTGTAAATAAAAAGACGACGTAATCGTAATAAAGACCAAACTCTGTCGTTAATGAAACTTACATGATTGTAGTGTTTGGAATTTAAAGAGAACTACGGGAAGTGAGAAATATTTGGACATTGTTCAATTATTATTATTATGGATATTAAAACCGTTTTGTAATAGGCACCATTTTTACGTGCAATTTCAATAAACATAAACTTATAATAATAATAATAAACCCTATGGGCAGCAGTTAAAGTGTAGAAAGAGATGTATTCACTCCCACTCCGTGGTTGCAGGTGGCTTGGGTGTTAAGTCATACAAAACTCTGGATATACCACTTACTTGTTGGATTTCTTGGCACATCTTATTTACAACTTCAATAGGGATATGTTTTCCTGGGATTGCAGCAATTCCAGTCATAAAGTCATTTGTAACAAAAGGCCTAAGGACGATGGAGCGTTGGCAAGACGGTATGCGATTAATAGGACCTCGTTCAAAATGAATCGGGATCAAAACGACCGGCATTTGACTTACTTTGTGTGTATAACCAGAGTCGTGGAGGATCTATTAAAATATTTGGTTTTGTTACAAAGTTACAAGATAAAGATTTATATATTACCTTATGTGCAACAAAATCACACTGTCGCAGTGTGCCAAGAACATCAGGAGTTAACAACGTGGGAGTTATCTCTGTAATAATAGGTAGTTTATATTTTGCACTGAAATGTACAGATAAAAACTACCTGTAATAGGTTCTTTGGCAACATCACCAAAAAGATAGCATACACGGTTGACAGAATGACAAATCTAAAACAAAAATAGTGATAATAAGATTCAATGTAGTAGATTGTGTAGACGTTATCTGTACTTACCTTAGGAATAATTTTAGCTAGAAACGAAAGCTCGTCCCATTCTGGTTCTGCATCGCTGGAGATTGCAGAAACATAAGAGTATGATCGTTTGTCGCCTTGCACTCCAACGCTTCGAATTGGTAATAATGTAGACCGTAACTGTTGTTTAGATGATATACTTATGAGTTTCTGTTTTTCTTCTGGGGTACAAACATTATCCACTCGATTTAGCAAAGCATGGCTCTGTTCAAAACAAGTAATCAGTTTCATTTCGACGGCAAATAATGATCAACTAACCTTTTGTAACATACTATGATATTCAACGATAAGCCTAACCAGCACTTGTGTTTCAGCAAAATCATTTTCCATGAATGGTTCTAGAGCACAGATAACTCGAATAGCTATATAAAAATAGAACTATTACTTTCAGTAATGCACTAATTTGACAAATGTAAAAAATTAGCGATTATTCAACCAAAAAGATATTACAAATGAATAAAAATAGCATACCTAAACCAGGACCTGGAAACGGATGTCGATCCACAAGCTCAGGTAAAAGTCCCAAGTCTCTTCCCAACTTTCTAACCTAAACCAAATAAATAAAATAAATGTGAAACATTTCAATAATGAGTGTAAATATTTAATGCAATTAAAATAATCAAGAGTATTATTGCTTTGTGTAAGGAAAACTGTAGCCCTTTGTACTAACTTGAGTGCAAACGGTTGTTCGTTATCCGTTTAATTTTGGGAGAGCGTATCAGAAAAACCTTTTTACTAATATAATGCTTTTCCTTCTGATTCTCCCATTATTATCGTTTAAAATAATAGGCTAACTTTTGAAATATAAAAAATTATAATGCTTACCTCATCTTTATGAAAGTCTTTAAGAGGTTCAACGACACGACCAAGATCTCTCAGCTGTCGAACCATACCAGAATCATTATGATGAGTTTTAATGGTATCAGCTTTTCCAGAAACGAGATGAGATGCTGACTCAATAAGATCTGGACAGATTGTGGAATCAAATTATGGCTTTCCTTGATTAATTACAGTATCTGATTTACTAATCTTCGTAAATCAGATACGGTAATTAATAAGGAAAGCCATAATAATTTGATTCCACAACTGACCCGGTCTTAAAGTTCCTTGTCCTAGCAAAACTTCATCAGGGTTTAAATTAAGGGATGATATCACATTTTCTGCAACCTGTAATTTATATAAATAAGCTAAGATAGAAACTTGATATCACCTAGTAAATCTTAACCTTACATGCATAAAAACATCACCAATTATTTTGCGCTTTTCTTCAGGGTCGGTAACAAAAGATAGTTGTTTTGACGGCACAACTTTATTCGGATTGTTTGGATCAACAGGTATATTGGTGGTTCCAACATAAAAGATATGAGATGCTCGGATCACTGGAATGCATAAATAGTTATCCTGATAAATAAAGTCTAAAAAGTACAAACCTTTGATCTTGAGACCTAACTTGACAAGAGACTGTTCAACAGCATCGCTTTCATTTTGACGAAGAAATCCATTGTCTACGTGAACTGCTATTATCTGCAGACCAATTTGATATAATGAATGTTTAATAAATTGTTGAATTTTAATTACCTGATCATCACGCAAGGATTTCTTCAATAATGCAGCACAAACAGTCGAGTCTACACCACCACTTAAAAGCATCTACAAAATTGATTAATTAACGGTGGAAAAGTATTAAATCTCCTCCTGATTGATTTACTTATACTTACCAACACCTTGTTATTTTTAACAGAATCTTGAATATATTCAATACACTGAGCTTCTCTTGACCGTAGAGTAAACGTTGGCTCTATGAGTGCAATATCATATAGAAAGTTTTTCAGCATTGCTTGCCCTTCTATCGTCAAGTCAACTTCCGGATGGAACTGAAGTCCATATATCCTATCCGATTCATTTGCTACAATGCAGTAGAGTAAGTTTTGCAAACGGCTTCCATAATATTGTAATACAATTTACTGGAACTTACCTATTGCGGTTATTATGTCTCCTGCTAAATTGAGAGGGACATTGTTGATAAAATAATCGTTTAGACTAAACAGTAACTTACAATTTCCTATTACAACTAATCCATTTCCAACTCGATCAATACTATCCCCATGAGTCAAAAGTACTGTTTGCTTCCGCTCTAGCCCCCTAACAAAACCATTATATTAGCCCATTACAAGTTTCAAGATATATGTATGATTTGATTACTTGAATATCTTGCTCCGCGTCTCCAATTCCACAACATGCTGTCCATATTCTCTGTTTTCCTTTAAAATGACAGAGCCTCCATACTCTTTATTTATAAGTTGCATCCCATAACAAATCCCTAAAATAGGGATCCCCAATTTGAAAATCTTTTCATCATAAGAAGGAGCATCTTCATCATAAACGGATTTTGGGCCACCGGATAAAATAATAGCTCTGCAACAATAATTTCCTGATTATTCCCCAAATCTAGGAATATTTTCCCTTACTTTGCTCCAGTCTTTATAACTTCCTCTGCTGTAGTTGAGATTGGTATAATTTCTGAATGGATGCGTAGCTCCCTTACTTTCCTGTCAATGAGCTTTGAATATTGTGAGCCAATGTCCATGATAAGGACATGAGGGTTGTTGGGGCTTGAATAACTGATTTCTCCATTACCCTCCATCATGACATCCACACCATCTTCTTCCTTGCCGCAAACCATCCCTATTTTGAAGCTGAAATGGAAATTAATCAAACAACTCCACAAACAGATCCCAAAATTTTATGGCAAAGGCAAGGACAGGCTAAAAATCTGAAAACTGGCGGAATTCAAAGCTTGTGAGTAATGAGCGGG
This sequence comes from Paranurophorus simplex, assembly GCA_036491945.1. NCBI lineage: Eukaryota > Metazoa > Arthropoda > Collembola > Entomobryomorpha > Isotomidae > Paranurophorus > Paranurophorus simplex. Next base: position 9,992 of record JAAOWG010000641.1, read on the forward strand.
TAGAATATATGAATACCGGAGAATCATTCAAACCCGGTTTATCCCTTATCTTACGTAATCAAGGTTATCTTGAGGGTGATGGAGGGTTGAAATCAGAGGATACACTATTCAAGTATATTGATAAGGGAGGAAAGGGGGATGAACTTATCGGGAAATGCAAGGAACAAGAATTATCAAATTAAGGGGAAAAGTGAGATAGCTACACCATACTTAATACACTCTTAATAAATCATGCTTTTTAATGGGTTCAGATTTTTCATTACTTACTCATGACTATGATTTTAGACTCTATAACAATTTTAAGGACTGGATGAAAAAGTAAACTAACATGTAAGAAAGGCTTTGTTTCATGGCGTAGAGCTTTTGAATTTGTTCTGGTTTCTGGATGTGAATGAAAATGAGTTGGTTGTAGAAAGCAAAGTAGGAAACAATCAAGTTCATTATTGTAAGACTAATCCAATTTCGTGCGGAGTAACAGAAGGACATCTCCAGTTATACAAGTAGTATTGAAGATTACCGTCCCCAACTCCAAATTTAAGATTCTCAAGAAATTCTTTATTGTCCATTAGATCCAGAGCGTTGAAGACATCAAAACCACTCTGAAATTAATACGTGGATGTAATACAGAAAATAATAATTTGATTGTGGATCTTACAGTCTTTGCCAATACTAATGCATCATGCATAAGGTCTTGTAAGCTCATGGTTGTTGCTACATTATAAAATCCATACGCAGCTTTAATCGACTTGTGAATCGGATTATTGACAACAGTTGATGGCAATGTGTAATAACTGATGAAATCTGTAGACATGTATTAAAACAAAACAATTTGTGCGGGTCAAAGTATTTGACAAGTTTAAAATATTTCTCACCCGTAATTTTACCATCTTTCTCAAGCACAAAGGAGTCAATTATATTTGTCTGTGGAATAAACCAATGTTCAAAATCTTCCAGACTAAACTCTGGACGTAATTTGAACTTTTGAAAGTAGGAATTTAATAGCTTTAGAGCTTCAGGACAATCCTTTTTGGTGAGAGGTCGAAGTTGTTTACATTTTGGTTCAGTCGGAAGCTTAAACAATTTGATGGTTCGCTGCAACGTCATGTTTCTTGTAAGATGCGAGAATTTAGTTTCAATAAGTTTCTTTGGGTTAAGGGACCTGTGCCAATATCGGCATGTAGTAATTGGTTTTGGAATAACAATCCCTGCTGTATAAACAGCTTGAAATATTCCTTGCAAGTTAACTCTTCTAGTTATCTCCCGAATTAAAACGGGCGCAACTCGCTTTGACCTCAACTTTTTATGAACACAAAGAAAGTTGATTTCCACAATATTCACAAGCCTAAATGTCACATGTCATATAATTCAGAATTTAAATACAATCCTAGTAATCATACTTTTCATGAATAATTACTGTTGCCGGTATTGCCGATATAAATCCAATAAGCTTACGATTTTTTTCCACCCTAACTCCACAATGCCATTCCAATTTCCATCCCGGTGGTTTCAACGCCCATTTCAAAAAGTCTGGAGGATAATCAAATCTGAACAAACAATCATCATCCTCCACGTAATTTTCATTCAATAGGGTGTACAGCTCCTTCAACTGAAATCAAAGAGTTAAACTCCACAATTTTCCAGTTTTTACACATTACAATATTATAATTCTAATCATACCACATTAGCATCCTCTAAATCCAATTCATCCCAAAGAAATCCTTCAGGTAAAGTATAAACTTCCTTACGTATTTGATCTATTGGAAGATTAGGCTGAATCGCTTCATTCTCCGTTATTTCCTCATCTAAATTTCCATAAATAAATCCAATATGCTCCACCCTCCAATCAAAGCATTCCCCTTACCCAATGTTGGCACTGGTTGTGTTGACCAAAATTCAAACTTCCTGTGCATCGCATCTTCAGTATTTCTTGGAAACATTTGAGGTATCGATGGCATTGCCCCTTGTAATTGCATTAACTCCATTGCCTTTCTAAACTCCTGTAAATCCCCACCAACATTAATTTAGCTGTCTTACAATAAAAGCTTAATGGTTACCTCCATTTTTGGGTTGGTCTCATCCATACTGCTGAGAGTTGAAGGGAGATGAGGTGTTGAGATGCTTTTTCCCCTTGTGCAAAATTGGATAAGTAATGGTTGTCAGGTTCAAATTTCCCACCAAATTATTTCAGTCTTTGGGGTACTACAAGAATCATTTTAACCGGCAACCACTTGCACTTTTTCGTGATTTCAGCACTGCTTTTGAGAGAGGTAAGATATGTTTTTGACTTTTTTGAGTTAAGCATTTATAAATTTGAGAGGGTGTGAGGTGGGTTAAATTTATTTTAAGGTATGAGCTTATCATTCATTATACTTTGATTTGATCATCATGATGTCTTTACACTGATGCAACTTTCACCTTTCACCTTTCATTTGTTCATTTCCCTCAAGGTTAGGTTGATTATGCAAAGCCGGAGTAAATAAATTTGGATATGTTGACCTTGGTGGTAATGTGGTTGCTGCTTTCATTATTATCTTTTTCTATTGAATCTGTTTATGTGATAGTATTATGTGGTATGGATCATTAAATTAATGCTAATATAAATAGAGGTATAATCATTTAATCATATTCATACTCATCACGCCATATACATGAAATAAAATGATGGTTAAGACGCTAAATGAAACACTTCAAAACTGGAGTTGGGTAGAGAGATAGATTGTAATTTTGTGGTTCCAGATTTTCCAGACTATTTAAAATCATAAAATGAACGCTAAAGGCGAGGGAGATGGATTGAATTGGTTACCTTTGGACCACAACTTTGCCACAAAAGCTATACATTCCGGGTATAATCCTAAAGAATGGAAATATGCACCTGTTGTACCACCTCTGGTGCTTTCAACCACATTTGAACAAGATGGACCTGCAGAGCATAGGGTAAAGTGAAAGCAATACTTGTTGTGAAATCAATTATGTTTTTATTAGGGCTTTGAATACACAAGGAGTGGAAATCCTACGAGACAAATCCTGGAAGAAACGTTGGCTCGTTTAGATGATGGAAAATATGGTTATAATAATTTTTTATCATGTGGAGAGAAAGTAAATGCTTGATTCTAATTTTTCAGGATTGGTTTATGCATCTGGCTTAGCAGCAACTACTAATATTGTAACCATGCTTAGCAGTGGAGATCATATTGTGTCAATGGATGACGTTTATGGTGGAACTGGCAGGCTTTTTAGACAGATGCAGAAGGTTTTATATCAAATTATTCCCTAAAAAATCCGTTTCCTTCCATAACGCATTGATGTTACAGACTGCAAATATTCAGCCAGATTTTGTGGATTTGACTGATTTGGTTGCTTTTGAAAAAGCATTGGGTTCTAAAACCAAGGTTTGTTTTCAATATATAGTATTTTTGGCATGGATAACGTTGAATTTATGTAGCTTGTATGGATTGAAACTCCTACTAACCCTACTTTGAAGATTGTTGATATTGCAAAAGTTGCAGAAATTGCCCACAAGTTTAACAAGGATATTATTGTGGCAGTTGACAACACTTTTCTGACTTCATATTATCAGGTAAAAATTAAGAGAGGTGGTAGTAGAAATGTGT